>VDFB02277947.1:0-39100 GCA_007258455.2 Sequoia sempervirens | reverse complement strand
ATAGGATCGCCAATCATTGATCTATATTCGCTTTGATTGTATCAGAGAATCATCAACCTTTTTTACTGTTTAATCCAAGAACCATTGAGTGCAAGCAATCGATGGCACTAACTACTTGAAATTTCTTAAGCATCTCTCTCTAGCATACTTGGTTTGAGAAAGGAATAATATTCCATTTTCATTTGAGAGATTTAAGACCTAGGGAAGAAATTTAATTTCCCCTAATAATGACATTTCAAATTCAAATTCCATTAGCTGAGAGAATTTTCTATTCAAAGTAACATTGTTGCAGCCAAAGATAGTGTCATCAACGTAAATTTCAACAACAAAAATATCAGAACCTTCAGTTTTAACATAAAGATTGTTGTCTACACCTCCTCTAACAAAACCATTAGAAATCAAATGACTGTCCAGCCTAGAGTACCAAGCTCTAGGTGCTTGTTTTAAGCCATAGATGGCCTTTTTCAATCTGTAAACATGATCAGGCTTATCTTTGCAAATAAATCCTCCAGGCTATTCAACATAGACCTCTTCATCTAAATAGCCATTTAAAAAAGCAGTTTTGACATCCATTTGATAAACAGTAAAGTCTTTATAAACAGAATAAGCCAAGAATATTCTGATAGATTCTAATCTAGCAACAAGTGCAAAGGTTTCACCAAAATCAATACCTTCTTGTTGAGCATAGCCTTTGCAGACAAATCTTGCTTTGTTGCAAATAACATTGCCATTTTCATCAACCTTATTTCTGTATATCCATTTGCCTCCAATGAGATTCTTGTCATCTCGTCTTGGGACTAACTCCCAAGTCTGATTTTTCTCAATTTGATCAATTTCTTCCTGCATAGAATGAATCCAACATGAATCTGTGAGAGCTTCATTAAAATTTTTAGGCTCAAACTGAGTAACTAAATAGAAAGCTATTTGAGCCTTTTCATCAGATTCAACAACCTTTCTCCTAGTTTGAACTCCTGCATTTTTATCCCCAATAATCTGATCTTTGGGGTGATATATAGCTAGAGTTTTCGAAGGAGCTTTTGATACAACCTTTTTAGGACTTGCTTTTTCATTTTTAGGGCTTGTTGATTTAGCAAAAGACTTTGCTGTTTCAGCTTCTTCTGAATTTGATTCAAGTTCAAGCTGTTCTTCCTCATTATCCTGCAAGATGTCAGCATCTAAATGTAATCTTTCATCAAACTTTACATTCACAACTTCAACAATCTTGTTAAGCCTTTTGTTAAGGCATTTATAAGCTTTGCTGTGAGTTGAGTATCCCAAAAGATACCCTCATCACTCTTTGATTGAAAGCTCCCAAGGTTATCATCATCTTTCTTGATAAAACACTTACTTCCAAAATTTTTAAAGTGTTTGACAGAAGCAGTTTTTCCATACCAAAGTTCATCAGGAGTGTGTTTAGATTTCACCCTAAGCTGCACTCTATTCAAAATGTATACAGCTGTATGAACAGCTTCTTTCCAATACATATCAAACAACTTAGCTTCATCTAGCATGGTTCTAGCCATTTCTTTTACAGTTCTATTTTTATGTTCAACTACCCCGTTTTGTTGAGGTGTTTTTGTTGCAGCATACTGTCTTTTAATGCCGTGCTATTCACAGTAATCAATAAACTCTTGAGAGGTGAACTCACCTCCTTTGTCAGATTGCAGACATTTAAGTTTCAAATCAGATTCCTTCTCAATCAATTTACGAAAGATTTTAAACCTTTCAAAGGCTTTTGATTTGTGCTTAAGAAATGTGACCATTCTCGTATAATCATCCACAAACAGCATAAAGTACCTTTCACCATTAATAGACCTTGTTCTGGTTGGTCCACATAAATCAGTATGCACAAGCTGTAAAGGTTTTGAAGAAGAATGTTCTTTTGTTTTGAAGCTGATTTTAGTCTGTTTACCACTTAAACATTCTTTGCACACAGAGTTTTCTGGCTTGCTAAGAACTGGTAGACCTCTAACATTCTGATTTTTACTGATTCTAACCAGATTTTCAAAGTTTATGTGTCCTAATCTTTTATGCCATAACCAATTCTTTTCAATTTGGCCCATTAGACACATACCTTGATTATTGTCATTGCTTGATGTGTCAAGAAGATTGTACAGATTTCCTTTTGTCCTCCTTCCAGCTGCAACAACCTTTCCAAGCTTGTTCTTAATCTTACATCCCTGCGAAGTGAAAAGAACATGATAACCACTATCACAGATTTGACAAACACTTAGAAGATTGTGCTTAAGACCTCCCACATAGTACACATTATAGATAGGAGTGTCTTCATTCAGAAGAAGTGAACTTCTACCTTTAATTTGAATACCAGAGTTATCACCAAACTTAACATATCCACCTACATAATCTTCAAGATTTATAAACTTATCCTTGTCGCCAGTCATATGGTTAGAACATCCACTGTCTAGGACCCATAAGTCCTTTTTCTTGGAATGAAAAGCAGTTTGAACCAACATAGTTTGCTCAATGTTGTTAACAGTCTTAGGTTTCCATACCTTTTTAATTTTCTGCTGTTTAGATTGCAGATCAGTTCTACACTGTTTGACAGAATGTTCCAAAGCATTGCATTTAAAACATCTGATCTGTTTAACAAAACCATAGTGTTGCTTAATACCAAACCTGGGTATTCTAGGGTTCATAAGCCTGCATGTGCTCACCTTATGGTCAAATTTGTTGCAAAAAAAACAATAACCATAGAAGAAGGGATTGTATCTATATGATGATCTATTACCTTTCAAGGGCTGAACATGATTCTTACCAAAATCGGAGTGATTTGGATTTGAACCCTTGATTTCAGAAGAGGGGTTTTATTTTGTATTATCAATTGAACATTCACCCTTTTCAAAACCAATACCGGTTTTATCTTTATACAGCTTCTATAAGTGCTCCGTTGGCTGATCTCCTTGCTATGCCACCATTCATGCTTGAAGATTGTAAAGCTACCAATGGGAAAGAAGATGAGCCCCAGGTACAAGAACAAGAAAGGAAAGAAGAATCATTTGATTTTGATTTGCAGCCTATAAGTATTCATGAGGAATGCAAAAATCAATCGTCATTAGGGAGTGACTCACATGAGGCTTCACCATCTTTGCAAGAAGATTCACAAGAGGATTCTATGGGAGAGATGAACATGACTTCCTTTGATGTTGAGCATGAGATTGTTATGGGTAATGATGGTATGGATTCTTTGGGTAATCACCATGCATCTACAAGTGTGATAGTTGATTCCAATGATGACACCAATCCTACACATGAAGAAAAATTAGAGCAAAGGCTTTTGGTGTGGGAAGATTTACAAGATTAGTTGGTGTTGAAGGATGATATAATTGTTCAATCTTTTACACGGTTGGATTCTACAACATCTTTTGAGACATCCTATGAGGTACATAGCAGTAGTGTCTTAGATGTTGATGTGTGTGCTGATGATAGCACACATGATGCTGTTGATCATGAGGTGAGTGATGTTGACTCAGCCTCATACCATAGTGCGGATTGGGGTGGAGAGCATGAGGTGGATCAGGAGAGGGAGTGTGAGATGATCTACAATCCATTGTTCGAGACAGATGCTACTTGGCCATATGATAATCCGCTCTTTGAGTTAGATGTTGACCACCCTCTTGACCCAAATCCTGAGATGAGCATTGATTGTGGCGTTTGGGATCTTTCCAGTGCATTGGGATTTTAGATAGGGCCCGTAGAGGAGTTTACTGAGGTGTATGCTCATCATTTCTCTTCTAGTTCACATATAGAGGATTTGTTGATGCGTCGGTGTGGATTGACTCAGGACTTATACCATCCACTATGGGATGGGGAGTTTCCATCTTCAGAAGATGGGACTAGAGGCTGCAAGTACCCGACTCGGTTGTTTGTAGCAGATTATTTGCGGGGACAATAGTCAGTTATCCATCATGTTGATATATACCTGATAGGGGTTGCTTCGTCTATGTCACATAAATTTCATACGGATACACAGTTACAGGGTGGTTATGGTGTCGGTAGGCATGATGGCTTGATTTGTTAGCACATCCATGGGGATTTGGCAGAGGATAGAGAGAGATATGGTGTAATAGATGCTTCCAGATGTTCTTATCTCCGCATGACAGATGGATGTGAGATTCAATATTTTTGGGATCCAAGAGGTGATAGGGTTGGCACTATGTATTGGATGGATTCCATTGGGTTACTTCACTATCTGTAGCATGGTGAAGTTGAGATCCGATTTGCGTAGCAGAAGACTGAGGATGTCAGACACAACAGACCTTCATTTTGGGTTTGGGATTCGAGGATAGCTTGCACAGTAGTGTTTTTGGTGATGCTACAGGGGTCAGTTAAAGATGTGTGGGACATTTCACAGTTCTTCTTCGGGGCCTTCTAAGGAGTGGAGTTTCTTTGCTGTGGAGATTGCTTGAGGACAAGCAATTTTAGGGAGGGCGGACTGTAATGCCCCCATTTTAGCCGCCGTTGTTTTTGGTGGATTTAGCCTATTCCTGGCCCTCGTAGGCTAATATGTCTGGTAAGAGGGTCCTGGTGGCAGTTGGACAAGGTTGGTGATAGTTTTTTCCATTAGTTCAGTTTTGGTTTCCAGTTCTAGTCTTTTCAGATGATTATTTAGCTCAATTTGGAGTTCTTACTATTTATAGTATGTTACTTTGCAAGGTCACTATTTTTAGATTGGTACCTGGTCACATGGGGAATTGACAAAGTTAACTCCTGCTTCAGATGGCTCATTAAACGGACAATTATTCCAGGAGTTATTTATTTTAAAGTGACTAAGGAATTATATAAATATTTAAATGTTATTATAAAGTTATAATGTAACTTTATAATAATAAAGTCACTTTAATTTTATAAAGTGACTCAAATAAAACATTATATCTTAAAGTCACTAAAATAAAAGTAAAGTGGGAAATATATCTTTATCCCACATTGGCTAGAAAAGTGTGTGAGCTCTCCTAGGAAAGATATAAAAGGATCTACAGGGCTCATTTATGGACATGCTTGGTATATGCTTGGTTATTATTTTCTCTTGGAGAATTCAGGGAAGCTTTGGCTTTTAGCAGGTTTGAGGACGGAAACCCTCGAGCTTGGAGGCAGTGGACGAAAACCTATTGTTTGTTGTTGGAGATATCATTCAGGTGTCTCACTTTGTGCTTTAGATTCAAACTTCTGGTTATCCAATCCGACTGTAAGTTCTGTAGCTGCGATTGGATATTTCTATTGTTATTCTATTGAAGTTTTGAAGGCAATAAACATATTCAATTTCAGATCTTATTTCTAAACTGGTATTATATGATTTACATTGAAATTTGTTTGCATGCAATTTATTTCTTAAATCTTCTGTGGGAAAAACTTGGAGAAATTTGGGGCAAACATTCACGGGGGATGTTACAGAATTGGGGATTTTGAGTCAGATCTAGTTTGGCTCATTACAACTAGTAAAGTAGTGATTGATTTCATGTTGGATCACATTGTGAGTAGATTTGGTGTTCCTAATAAGATTATTGTTGATAATGCATTGTGTTTCAGGTCAACTGATTTTGTCAAGATGTGGTTTGAATATGGGATTGCGATATCTTGTCTCTCCATACCATCCACATGGGAATGGTCAAGTTCAGTTGAGTAATAAAAAGATATTGAAGGTGACCAAAAGATTGTTGGGTCAAAATAAGAAGGCATGGGATTCCAAGCTTAAGCTTGCACTTTGGGTTGATAGGATTATTCCTAACAAATCTATAGGTAAATTACCTTTTGATCTAGTTTATGCAACTTATGCTATAATTCTTGTTAATAATTTGTTGTCACTGTATAAGTTCATTCAAGAGGAAGAGGTAGGGGAAAACAATGCAATGACTTGTAGAGTCAATCAGTTGATTGAGCTAGATGAAAGTAGGAGGAATGCCGAGGAGAACAATCTAAAGATGCAACAACAGATGAGATATCTATTTGATAAGAGGGCAAGCCCAAGGAAGTTTGAAATAGGAGACATAGTCTTGGTGTGGAATGCAAGATCATAGGAGAAAGGGAAACATGGAAATTTTGATCCCATGTGGTTGGGCCCTTTTGTTATCGATAATATGTATGGTGGGGACTCATTTTTCATCAAAAGTTTCATTGTAGAGTCTGAAAAAATACCAATGCATGGACAATTCTCAAGACATTATTTTTCTTGAGCTTTGGCTCATCTTCCATACATAGTTGTTTTACACTTCCTTGCCTTTGTGTTTTGTGTTTGTGTAATTGTGATCCCTATTTGATCATGATGAAGTGTATTTATTCCAATTCCTTTTGTTCCCCATTTTTGGTCTGCTCTCGAAGAACTGAATTTTTTGTTATCCCTGCAAGAGACACATGTCCCCAACTAGAGCCAATGTTGGCACTCTATTTTTATGTGTCTCATCTTTGCTTTGTTTTGCTCGAAAGGTTGTGCATTTGACCTTATCCACCCATTGTTTATAACCAATTTGAGACATCCTAAATGGGCCCCCCCTAAGTGTTAAAAGATGCAAAAATCCACAAAAAATCTAGGTCTGGGTTGTCAAAAATCCCAACAAATCACTTAAGTCATTCAAATTTTGTCTAAGTGTTGTTTTATTGGAGTTTCAAAGTTTCATGGTGGTCTTTACTTTTGTCTTGGGTATCGATGTTCGGGGAAGTCCAACATACTTAAGTTTGCCTTGCTTATGTTGGAGTTTCGCATCTCCCAGTACTATTCCTTTGGCATTCTCGATCCCCAAAGCTTGAAAGTCTAGTAAATGTTTAAGTCCTTTGCATCCATAGACTTTTGGACTTCCTCATCCATCCATCTCTGTTCTTTGAACTCCAACCCATTGCATTCCAAAAATTTTCTAAGTTTTGCAAAGTTGAACTAGTGGTCTCTCCTTATTTGGGCACCTTTTTTTGCCCAACCCCCAAAATTTAAAACTTTGTTGATTTGCTCTATATAACCTATTGGAGTCAAAATTACAGCCTTTTCTTATTCTGGTACCCTTTTCAACCAAATCCTGAAAGTCTAAAACTTTGCAATTTGCACCAAAAAAGTTGCTAAGTCTTGCGGGATCAAACTTTTGGTCATTCCTTAATCAGCACCTCTTTCCACCAAACCTTGAAAATTTCAAAACTCTATCAGTTGCTCCATACAACTTATTAGAGGTTGATTTTCAGCCTTCCCTCAACTTAGTTTCAAGTTAGGCCTTGTCTCAACTCTTTGATCTTGACATCCCAAAAGCCTTTTCTTTGTTGGGTTTCCCTTGTTGGGTTTCCCCTATCACATCCCCTCTAGCATGACTTCCCTGTTACCCTCGATTCCTTGATACCTTGATGCTCTGATCCTTGGCATGTAGTATGAGTTCCCTCTAACCCCCTGGCAATTCAAAACTCTCGCCATATTTCACTGTAGCTCCCACCAACCCTCCTAGACAACCCATAAACACCATTAATGCATCTTAGTGTCTTGGAACCACCAGATTAGATCCAACGACGCCTAGAAATCATTCGTTATGCAGGTTGGCACAAATTCAAAAAAGAAAAGTGGTGCTTGGCCCATGCTATAATTTATTGCAGCAGCTAAGATCATTAAGCCTGAGAATTCACATTTTGTCCCAAGTTGCATTTCAACAGATTTCATGGATTTTGGCTTAAGGAACATGCCATTTGCAAAAGATTTTATGGATCTTGATTGATGAACACACCTTTTGCAGCAGAATTCATGTATTTTACATTGTTTGCATGTGTTCAAGAGTTGTTTTCTTTCTCATATTTGGTAACCAAAAAAGGGTTCTATAAATATATGTCCATTTGACATATTAATGTGGGGATTTTTGGATAGATAAACATTGCAAAGAGAAACTTTATTGAAGGTTGTAATGTCTTTTTGAAAGATAAATAAATTCTACAATTTTGTTTTAGTATGTATGTTGTATCAAATTGGTTTTGTAGTAATGATATGACTACATGCTTATAAATTTGATTCTCTTGGACTATATTGCATGTTCTTTGAGAGAATTAAGTTTTCAAGGAAGCAAAAAGTCTTTGCTTACTACACATTTGCTTTAAGAGTTATTGATTTGATTAGTTCATCTTCAAGGAGGGTGATAATCCTTTTTAGACAGTGATTGGGGTGTGCGGTATTTGTGGAGGATTAGTAATTATAATCTCATTCTGTAAATCAATAACATGAATTTTATATTATATTGAGGTAATAATAAATTATCATTAAACCCTAGAGATGTAATGTTGATGTAATATCGTATTCATATAAGTTTCAATCTTTGTTATCCCAAGGAGTGGCCAATGATTTTCTCCAGTATTCTTATCCATTCATAAAAGTACAAACTGAAGAATCACACTTCAGTGTTGTACATTACTTTAGGTATTTTTGATATGTTCATGCCTGCCCATTAAAGGTAAAAGGAAGTTAACATTGCAAAATTATCTTCATAGCCTTGCTATATTTGCATGAACCATGTATCTACCTTCATCGTTGTGATAAACCCATTATTCTACAAATATCCATTGTTATTAGTTACATCGGCCTAGGTTTTGCAGATCTTGAAGTATAGAAGAGAGTCATATATCTCTCATTTGTTGGCCCAACATATTAATTGTTTTGATCATAGTGATTTACAACCTCTTAGACCTAATTAACACTAGGTTGGGGAACCAACAACTCACATTGGGATCTTGGTGATTAAAGGTGTTAAGGATTCATGCTTGTTCATTGTGAAAGTGAAAAATTAGAAAACTTAGAGTTTGGGATCTTGGTGAAAATTGTAAAAGTTAAAAAATTTCAGTTCTGGACATTACAACATTTTAAGGATATAATTGGACCTTTCAAATAATAGATGTTTTATGTCTCCTAGAAGTTAAAATTGCAAGTACTTCAAATAGTGTTATGTATCATTTAGTTGGGTGGGCCACACGTCCAACTACAAAGTGGTTGTTTTGGGGTGGGAACATTTCTTTCTCGAAATCTGGATTCATTTGCTTTTAGTTGGGTTTCAACTCCACTAACTAGGCCATCTAGATGTTTTTTATTTGATCATTATTCTCTTGGTATAACCATCAAATTTTTTGACCTCCCAAGAGAATTCAAAATTTCAAACTTGTTAATTATGGTTAGAAAGCTTCATGTGCAAAATAGTGGCATAAAGCTTGGCAAATGAAAGCTCAATCATAATAGTCTTGTAATTGTTTAAACTCAAGTAACCACCTAATTTTTGGATGGGGTGAATGATGTGTTGAGTACTATGTGATGGAAAACTTGAACATACAATCTCATTGAAAAGCTTGACCAAAGTGCAGGCTAGTGGGTCAAGCCGACATTTGAGGAATTTGGTTTGGAGCTCATTAGAATGATAACTTTGGTACACTTAGCTTCAAAAGGGCCCTTTGAACATCAATCAGAGAGAGTAAATTATAGTAGTGGGGAGAAGGGTGGCAAGAGGAGACATAAGTGGTATGTTGATCAAGAATGTGATAAATAGCAGTAGAATAAGAGACCCAAGCATGGGGGTTAATGTTGGGGGTGGGGTTGGTTTGTAGAAGGGTTGGGCAAAAGGTTTGGGGAGGATGACAAAAGGTGTGGAGTTTAAGTCACCTTGAGTCAAGAAACTCATGTTTCTTAGGTCATAGGAGATATAAAAGCTCTTTGGGTTTAGGGTATAGAAGAGGGATAGTGGGCTAAGACAAAATGAAGTATTTGATGCATAGATTTTGTACTCTTCATCATTCTAGCAATTCATAGGGCATGATTTGGAAAAATGGAAGGAGGTGGGATAAGTGGGGAGGATGGTGGGTAATAGTATGTGGAAAAGTGTCAAGGGCAACCTCCCAAAGGGTACATGACACCACCTAATACTTAGCTGCAATAGTTGGTAGAGAATGGTAATTGGTCATAAAATGGGAGAGATGAGCAAAGCAGTCAATTGTGTCTCCAACATGAAAGTGTATTATGGGGTGATGAGTAATGAGAGGTATATTGGCAAGGGAGGGGGTAGGGATGTGGGGGTGGGGGTGCAAGTGGGAAGTGCAAAGTGAGGTTAGAGCAACATGGTTGAACAGAGCGGGTGGTGGGTGGAATTGAGGATAGAAAAGTCATTGATGTGGGAGAAAAGAAAATTGTTAGTAAGAACATAATCCACCTCACCCATACACCCATTGTGAGGTAAGTGTTGATGCGTGTTTTATGACTCACCAAGCATTCTAGAATAAAGAATCCAAAGATACTCTATCCTCTCTTGAAAAACTGCCTCGTATGCTAAGATTGCCAAAAAGATCATACAACAATTCCAATGTTTCATAAAATGGGTGTGGATAAGCTTTGTGGATGCTGTGATTTTGCTGGTAACCCAAAGGGATTTACTTTAGCAAGTCACTTAGAAAGCAAGGACTTAAATGTAGTGATATATTTTTTTTTGGATTTTCGGATTTTAGATAAAAAATGAAAAAGGAGTAAGGGTTGAGGAATCCTATACTATTCCTATGAACTCAAGAGACAGTAAAG
Source organism: Sequoia sempervirens (assembly GCA_007258455.2). Lineage (NCBI taxonomy): Eukaryota > Viridiplantae > Streptophyta > Pinopsida > Cupressales > Cupressaceae > Sequoia > Sequoia sempervirens. The sequence goes on along the minus strand of VDFB02277947.1, from coordinate 28,581 downwards.
ATTGAATGAAACCAAATAACAATACTTTGTTTCGCCACGAAATACGACAACTACACAAAGCAAGTGCAATCTTCCAAGGATTTGTGCTTAAGATTTCCTTACTATGAACAACACCATCGATAGAACAATATTATTCGAAGTAATAGCATGAAGCATCCACATTAAAAGCTCAGTCTAACTTTACGCATTGAATAGAAATCATCTATCCAAAGAAAGTATGAGCACAGTTTCGCTAATCTTTACGATCAATCTATCATTCCCTTAACATATATTCAAAAGAAATTCTTATTCAATGAGGAAGAGAAGTATGTAACCATGCAACCATTTGACAATGAAAGAATTCAAAGCATCTCATGCATCATGAACTTTATTATCAAAAATAGTCTTTTGCAACAATTTCATAAACTCTTTCTCTCTTATTATCTATATGCTCTATTTGTCTATCTCTATATCTCTATCTATGTCTTCTCCTTCTATTCTTCTATTATTCCTCCTATCTAAATGAGAGAATGAGAGGGTTTATATAGAGTTCTCAGAGTACAATGAACAACCAAGATTAATCCGGAATCAATGGCAGAGATTAAAAGTAAACAACCCTAATTAGAGTTTCTAAAAACACAAGCAGTAATCAATGAGATAACGAGCATTTAACTGAAGTGACGAGCTATTCTTGAGGAGGCGCACCCTTATCCTCTTTGGTTGTAGTATACTGGATGAATTTAGAAACTATCATGTCAACCTCCTCGATCGTGACAGGTGGCAGTGCATTGACCCTGAATTCTAGCAGATCTAGATCATTCGAGCATTCAACAAAAGTGTCTTCCCATTCTGATTCCTGTTGCTGGAAATTGCGAAAGATGAATAGGAAGTCAGTTGCCTTAGTCAAATTTTGCTTGCAGACAGGCCCAGTAGTGAAGAAGATTTCCTGAACTTTGCTCTTCAAGTTTTCAAACTGCAGTTTGTTTGCTCGTACAATGTCCTTTTCCAGCGCATCTGCAGCTACAGCTAGAATCTTCTCCCGAACTTCTTTTGTCCTTTCCTCAATTCGGATGGTATCTGACTTTATCTTTTCTATGATCTCACTTCGTATGATCAATGTCATGTACCAACTGCCAAAATCATAAACTGCACCTGGTGCGATTACATTTCCGTTGACCAGCTCTTGCTTCAACACTCCTTTAAGCACTTTGAGACATGGAATGATTCTGTCTCGAACATCTTGAGCATAATCCCATGCTTCTGCCAATGTTGTAATCCTTGAGAGCAAAGAAGAAGTTTGCCCATACGCCAATGCTAGTCTTTCTGCAAATACGGCCACCTCTTGTTTGTTGCTGATTACCATTCTTTAGTCTCCTTGGCTATATTCTTCTCCTCTTCGAAAATCTCCTGAGAAGTATTCATCAGTGGAGGAGCTGTTGAGGTAGTCTGATTGAGAGGCTTAGTTAGGTGTTGAATATACTCCGTGAGTCATTCAACCTCTCGTTTATACTCTTTTTTCTTTACTATCTCCTTCTTTAGCCTTGCTTTGATAGTGGCAACAGAATTATCCAACTCTTCCATCTCCTGCCCTTTTGTGGTAGGGCCTAAATCGACAGTGGTAATGGCGTACTCTTGGGGAGTAATCTCTTCCCTTGACTTGTCAACTGTCGGTACAGCAACTTGGACTGTACGATGCCCAGCTTCATCTCTCTGAATGGTGGAGAAGGTTTTGGCAGGCTTTTTTGCACTGACTGCTTCCAATTTGGCCAGGAAATCAGCCATGTCATCTTCTTCTTCTGGAACTTTTTCAGGCTCCTTTATCTTCAATCTCTCTTTCAGCCAATCAGGAATAGTTGGCTGCGCGGTATCTTCTTCTTCCTGAATGTCCTGCATGACCAGGATTTCTTGGATTCCTCTCAAGGCTGAAATCATCCCTTCTTCAAACTCGTTGTCCAAAATGTCAACCTCATTGTCTGATTCCAAAACCTCGGTGTCTGTGGGTGATGGAGGCTCATCCTCTTCGGGCTGAACAGGGATAGGAGAGGGAATCCTTATATCTCCCAGAAATTCATCAATGTCAAAAATTTCATTCACATTCTCGGAGATAGCAGAATGAAGAGGCTCCAGCTTCTGCTGCTTCCTAGCAGGTTCTTCATTTGCAATTTCTTTTCCCTTTGTCTCCTTCCTTTTCTTAGGATTAGAGCTCTCAATTGGCTCTTCTCCCTGTGATGCTCCAGCGTTAGAAGAGTAAGATTCTGATTGGCCGATCAAAGTGTATGTCAAAGGCATACCCTTCCGCCGTTGTTCTTTAATCCACTGGTCTGCCCACCATTGTGAATACTTGGTGACAGGCCTCATGAAGGTGTCCAAGTAAGAAATTTCCGGTTCTGACCAGCGCATGGGAGGAAGAGGTTGGCTTTCATCAAAACTTGGCTGTGTAAATTCGCCATCATCTTCAAGTTGGTTTGGCAAGTGGAAGAGTTCTGTCATTCTAATCAAGCTGATAGGCAGTCTGGACCACAATCTTTTCCTAGCATCAAATTCATCCGCAACATTGGCCCAGTAATCTTCTAGGTCCACTTGGTGTTTATATTTCCTTCCATTCACATTTCCGATGTGGTGGTGAGGATCAAAATTGGCTTGAGATTGGTATGATGTGAACGGATACCACTGCATTTTATTAGTTTTATGATCAAATTATATGCACAGAAAATTAATTCAAAAATTAGACACAGTACACATTAGATACCCTGGGAAAACCCTCCTCTTGAGGGAGAAAAACCCAGCAACAAAATCTCTCTTATAGATTATTCAAGAACAACACTCTCTTGTACAATGAGGCCAAACTCAAGGCCAAGTAATAGCATCAACTCTAGATGCAATCATACATATTACAATCTGCACTCTTAAATAGCTTCCACCTGCTCTTGAAGGAATTTACACTTGAATATAGGAATGTATATCAAACTTGCTTGATTGCCAAATGAGAACAACTAAACTTGTATTTATACATTGCTTGGGACAGGTCGCACCTCTTCAAGAACAAAGTTGGCCAGAAGAAGAATAATTACAAATTAAATACTTCACTTATCAAGTTGGCCCAAGATATAATAAACAATTAAATGAAGTAAGGCGCAACTTCTCATGACAACATATAAATTAAATAGTTGGAAGCTATCATTTAATTTGATAGGCTAGAAGGAATCGTACGAAGCTGTATTTATTATCAACACTCCCTCTCAGCTAGGGAGAGAACTTCCAGCTGCACAAGACATATCACCTCAACGTGATGTCTACCACACTGGCTACAACCAAATGTGAAAAGAAGAATATCACCTCATCGTGATATTAGATATCACCTCAACATGATATCAACCATAATGGCTACAACCATACTATGGTGTGTACAAGTGTTCATCACTTACGTGATGTTGTCACCTCAACATGACATTCACAAGTACAAGATGTGTCATGGAGTCACACACATGACATCCACCATGACTCAACTCAGAGGGTGGAAACAAGGGCTTTCACCTCAAATCTCAAAGAGAAATGCATTAATAAGGGCTTGCACCTCAAATTCCTCCGTCTCAGAGGAAAATGCATTAACAAGGGATTTCACCTCGAACTTCTCTCATAGAGAAGAACTCATTAAACAAGGCTCACCGATACCAGACTCTTTCTCGCAAGGCTGGATTCTCCACCATACCAAGCTTATCTCGAAAGTACACAAACTTTATCTTGGAGAGAGGCTTGGTGAGAATGTCTGCCGTCTGCTCATCAGTGTTGATATACCTCAACTGTATAGCCTTCTGTAGTACCATATCTCTAATATAGTGGTACTTGATCTCAACATGCTTGGTTCTGTCATGGAACATAGGATTTGACAGAAAGCTTCACGCAACTCTGATTATCACAATGAATGATAGTAGGCTCCATTGATTGTCCAAACAATCCTGCAAGGAGCTTACGAAGCCACACTGCTTCTCGAGCTGCCATACAAGCTGCAATTTATTCTGCCTCTGCTGTACTCAATGCCACAGATGATTGCTTCCTGCTGTACTAGGATATCAAAGGAGAACCCGAACTGAAGCAACAACCAGAGGTACTCTTCCGATCTAAGACACATCCTGCCCAATCAGAATTAGTATAACCATGTAACTCCAAGTCAGCATCTGAAGTATATCTCAATCAATATTGAACTGTGCCACGCAAGTATCTTAGGATATGTTTAGCTGCAACAAGATGTACCTGTGTCGGTTCTCTCATGAACTGACTAAGTGCACTTACTGCATAGCAGATTTTAGGTCTAGATACATCAAGGATCCAATCAACTGACTGTACATAGTAGGATCCATCAGATCTGAACTAGTTGTAGCCTCCTTAAGATTCTAAAAATTGGTTTCCATAAATCAACATAAAGAACCAAGATCAACTAGATTGCCATCTTCTTCAGGTTTTGAAGGCTTCCTCTGAATCTTCAAGCACTTGCATCAACCTTCTGACCTCTTCATTCAAGATTTCCTGCAACACTTGCCTCTGTGCACGCCTCTGGTATAGTAGAGAGTTCAGGGTAGACCTCTTCGACCTCATAGTAGATTACTCTATTCCTATGCTCCACGGGGTTTCGGGGATGGGGAGTACCCGGTACGGCGGGACGAGTTTCCGGTACGGGGGTACTTTTGGGTCATTTTTTAGGGGACGGTAGGGGACGACTGACAAAAAAAAGGGAAATTTTTAAAAATATAGAGAAATTTCAAATGTTCATAGCATAACATTAATAAAGCATTCATTCTAGACATTGTATAAGCTTAATACATATCATTAGACTTGAATTGAGATTTCACATGAGAATTGACAAACAAATTAACAAAGTTCAAATGCTTTTCATTATAAATGTGCATACATATCATATAAAAGTCTGATAATTATAACCAAAATGCCCAAAGGCTCCAAGTCTCAACTATGAAATGACATGATAAACATAAAACTAAGAAAATATATCGCTGTCCATGGTCCCTAATCAGTAGAAGGTAGGTCTAAATCAGCATCGCCCTCGCCATCAGAGCTCGAGTCTAAGTCAGTGTCAGTGTCCATGTCAATAGAAGGATCTGCCTCAACCAATGGAACACCAACCAATCCCTCATGTGCATCCTCCTCCTCAATCTGCATAGCATCTTCGGGATTAACATCCCAACGTAAGGCTGGAGTCTGACGATACTCACTAGACTGGCGATCCTGTAAGCGCAAAGCACTGTGTACTGCCACCAACTTCTCCGATCGTCTAGAGGTAAGGCAGTTCCTCTTGACTGATTGGATGAAGCTATATGTGGACCAATTCCTCTCTGCAGCAGAGGAACTGGCAACCTGTGAAAGAAGGCGAACAGCAAGTAATCTCAACTCTGGTGCATCCTTCCCATGCCACGTCCACCATCCAATAGGGTCGGTTTGAGCCAATGTAGCTCTATCCATCCTCGCCTCTGGTTTGCCGAAGGTTGGACCACGAAGATTGGCAAATGCAAGCCATTGTGTGCGAAGTATGGTAGATTCCTCTGAAGTATACATTTTTGTAAGGGCCCTCATGAAGCCTTCTTTCACCTCTTCATCATGAGATGGAGCCACTCTCCCAGGCCTCGGTGCATACCATTTCGGATTGAGAGCATAGGCTGCCATATGAAGCGGGGTGTTCATAATGTCCCACCGTCGCGTCACAATGGGCCTAAGATGCTCCTCATAAAATGCCAAAGAAGGGTCCTTGCTATAAATTGCTTGCTTGACCTGTCCAAGCATACTATCAAAGGTCTCATAAATCTCTCCAAGGCTAGGAGAGTCAGTATCAGCATATCTAATCACTTGCACAATAGGCTGGATGAAGGAGCATACATATCTGCAAGTGCAAACAAGTTACAAAAATTAAAATCAGCTAGGCTGCTAGCCTATAAATATTAAATAATAAAATGAAAATCAGCAATAATAAAATTTAATAATTCAAATAAATAATAAAATCAGCAATGCCAATTTTCTTACCTCATTGTGGACCACCAGTCATCATCAAGGATTTTTTGTTTCACCCTTTTTCCCTCCGTTGTGCTTGACTCTTGCCATCTACCCCACTCTACATTGACCATCATTAATTGTAGAGCCTCTTGGACCTCAAGCATCCTCTCCAATAAAATGAAGTAGCTGGCATATCTAGTCTCCACGGGCTTGAGGAATTCCTTCCTCGAAAATGTTCTAAACAAAGCAAGTGAAGTCTGATGGTTGCAAATGAACATTTGCACCTCTCTAGCCTCTGCAACCACTGCCTTCACCCAATCTATCTTCCCAATGTCCTTCAAGGTATTGTTCAATGCATGCACGCAACAAGGGGTCCAAAAAATGTGCTTATAAGCACTCTCCACCATCAATCCAGCTAATTTACACACACGGGCTGAATCGGTCACTACCTGGCAATGGCATATCATCAAGTTGATATGAGATTACTAGATTAGTATAGAATATAGATATCAAAATGAAAATTTTAAATAACTATGAAGAAAATCAAAATAAAAAATAAGAACGAAAGAAAATCAAATTAAATCATACCTGCACAACATTAGAGGCTCCAACCTCCTCTATAGCATCTCTCAAAATCTGAAATTGGAAGGTTGCATCCTTCCTTTTGCCTGAACAATCTACAGCTCTAAGAAAATAAGAGCCTGCTGTACTAGTGACAATAAGATTGATGAGTGGCCGATGTTTGATATCGGTCCACCCATCCATGATTATGGAGCAGCCATCTGTCAACCATGTTTGTCTCATATCCTCCATCAAAATACTCACCTTGGAGTACTCTTTATCAAGAAGGGTGGTGCGTAACTTAGTTTCTCCAGGTGGAACATATGAGGGACCAGCAACTACAATATCTTTGCACATTTGTTTAAAATATGGTGAACGTGAGACATGAAATGGTATGGCATTAGCATAAAAAAACTTGGCAATAGAGGAATCAGCCCCATCTCTTACTGTAACATTAAACATATCAGCAACATTCATACTCCTTTTCTTTCCTCTAGTAGAATCCTCCCCCACATGAGAGTGAGAAGCTGAAGCAACATCTACTGATGGTGTAGGCATTCCCATACTAGGCTGCAAACTCTCAACTGAAACCCCTTTACTTAATGCCTCCCCCTCCATATGCAATCTAGTTGCCTCAATTTTTTGTTGTTGGGTTATTTTTCTACACCCTTTCACCCCTTGACCACCAATCCACAAATGATGGCAATAAACTCTCGTATAGCTGCCCCTATATTGTTTGTGGCACAAATGACACTCCCATACTCTACTACCCCCCGAATTTTTTTTCTTCTCTTTATCAACTCTTGTTGCAAATTGTAGTAGAGGTTTTTTGGGGTTAAATGGGCCTTTTGCCCATTTTTTGAGGAGTTCAGATGGACATTCAAATGGGTTTGAACTTGCTGACCCTACTCCACTCCCACTCTCTGAACACCCCCCAATGTTTGCAGTTGCACTACCTCTATGTCTATTTCCTTTTCTTTGAGTTTGAGTTCTTTCTTGCATTTGGATTTCAATATCGTCACTTTCACTATCACTGCTGCTACTCATGGTTGTTTTCTAAATTTTTATGAAGTTTTTGATTTCAAAGAGCTGCAAGTTCAAAAAAAGAAGTAAACACTAAATGCCCTTCCTATGTGTTGAAAAACTAAAAAAAATCTTGCAAAAATTAAAAACAAATAGCAAATACAAAACAAAGATGAAAAACATACCTCTAATATGTTGGAAATGATTCCCTAAGCTCCTCTTCAAATTGTTGTTCTCTCTTTCACTCAGCTGCTCTCCTTTTGCTATGCTTCACTTCACAAGGCAAGAAGTAAAAATGAGTTGCTTCTCATTTTAAGCCACATATAAGGCACAAATTAGGTCAAGTGGCATGGGGTGTCCCTTGTGGGCCCCCTCATACCTTTTTTTAAATTTAAAAAACTCTATTTTTTTTTCAAAAAGGCATCTGATTTTTTGCTAGGCCGTAGGGTACGGCTAGTCGTACCCGGTATTGACGAGGGACGGCTGGGCAATTTTGGGCACGCCTAGCCGTACCCTACATCCCCTGCCAGTGAGCAAAAGTCCCCGGTAAGTACCGGGTACTTGGAGGCCAAAAGGGGATTGCCAGGGGACGTTTCCTAGCCGTCCCCGTGTCCCCGTTTCGTACCTGGTACGGGAAACGGGCAAAAAGGCTAGGGGACGCGTCCCCGTGGAGCATAGCTCTATTCTGAATAGGTTTGTGGAGCTACCAATATCAAATCCAGTCAACTGTCTTGTACAATTCTGATCTCTGCAGCTAAGGAGGTTTTTCAAGGATTTAACACTTGGCCTTGCAACACTGCAACCTTCACTTCTTCTCAGTGAGTCACAAAACTCCCTCTTGATCCCTGCTTCAGAGATTGCAATGAAGACTTCTGGAAGTGAACTCCCTCTAGCCACCAACTCAGTTTCATGGCTGCAAGTTGTGACTTCACGCTTGATCATTTTTTTGGTCGGCATGAGTTCCTCACAAGGTGCCTCAAGCTTTTCATCACTAAGCAATCTCTCATCACCTTCTTGCTTCTAGAAATGTCCTGAAAGCATTTTGGAGAGGGATTACTAATAGTTTATAATTATCCAAAAAAGTACCAAGACTAGAATCATACAAGGTTTACTATCTCAGGTTATAGCATAAATACATAATAATTTATGGACATAAATAAATACATCAACCTATAAGAAATATATCAAAAAATCAGAATAAAGGGATAAAGAAACTTATCTTTATTGAATTCTGATATAATTCTTTCTTCCATCTTTTACTCCTCTCGAGAGTGCTAAACTCAGCACAACAAAAGACAATCTGCACAACTACAGATTTCTTGAATGCAATATGCAGTTAGCATGTAGAACCAACTCTCTCCAAGAGTTCAAGGTTCTATAACAGTTCATGCATTAGAGAATGATATCGATTGGACCAACTAATCACCATCGAAATTTCAATTCTCCTTTTATTTCAGAGTCACTCAAAAAAATCTTTCACAACCAGTATGAAATAATCTTGCAATAAATGAAATCTTCAAAGGGTCTTATGCAAGGAACACAATCCAAGAGAAACCACTATCTCTCTTTACTAATTACAAGATCCAACTAAATGATATAACTCAGCAAACAAGGAATACTTATCTCTAAGTATTTTGATGGATGCAGTTAATGATCACAGTAAGATACACTACTCTTGTGCTCAGATTTGTCCACAACCTTCACGGTTTGAACACAGGCCCCTGACAAGGTTAATTTGAACATGGCCTAAGACTGTTTACGGTGCACTTCATTTCCAGCTGCAATCTAGCATCACCCAGAGTGTTAGAGATAAATAAGGGATGACCTTGTAACCTTTATCAGATATACACAGGCTTAGTAGACTGAGTTTCACAAAAAATAAAATAAAAATATAAACAACAACAAGGAAACTTATCTCTTGCTAGATAGTCCATCAAAAAAATCATTACTGATCTTGTACTTAAGGTCAGAAATAGACTTCATAAACTCTTCATTCTAGAAGTCTCAAGGTTGAGACCTAGTATGACCACAACAACTTCTCAGGATTACATTAGCCTTCCAATGACACATAGATCAACTGATCATCGCCCTTAGCAGTGGCGTCGCCTCTGACTAATTTCAATAATGGTTGATACCATGAGACGCTTCAAGTCTCATATGCAGCTCCGATCATAAACCTTCTTGGACTGCCACAACACCTTGAAGGGGGACCCACCACAATAGTTGAATACTGAATCATATAAATCACGACAGCTATAATCACAATTTCATAATATGGAGTAGTTTGCTGCTTCAATAATCAAGGTCATCAAAGTATTGAAGTTACTCTCGACTCCCTTCTTATTTCCTGATACACCACGTGTGGCCCAAAGTAGTATTGAGTGCCACGAACTTCACACGACATACAGTGCGACAGGAGAAGCAAAGTATATAGACACGTCATCACTCAGCGACAGGAGTTCCGAGAGATAACATTCCCGTGAGATGGCGTATTCTTCAGGACATGATCCACTTTATAAACCCGTGATGAAGAGTAGCATCTTATGTGTCCAGGCGATAACCAGAAATTGAAGTGGGTGCCTCATGAGGCTGCTCTGTCGCTGCTGGCAATAGGTTGACTTCATAGAGAGATCTTCCCGATATAATTCCTCACGAAGTCGGGATTGCACAGGTGAGAAGGATCGAAGAGAAATGAAAACCTGATTAACACCAAGGTGATAGCCCAGTACAAGAGATCTCTGAAAAATCACATACAGGGTCCTAATTTCACGGATTTTGATGAAGATCCCGATGCGCAATGAAACCAGAGACATCCGTGAATGCTACAATCCCAACAGGAGAGGATGCGACTGCAGGGAGAGTCGATTGACCATGCTTCACAAAAGACGTCTTCACTATATAGACCCGACACATAGTAAAAAATTCTTCTGAGAGTCTTCTATATCGCCACACTACAGACTCCGATGATCTGATTCAATAACAAACCACACGGTACTGATATATGAAGACCGATGACATTTGAATATTTCCGCAACAGTGAGAGATGATAATAACATTTTATTCCTCACAACATAATACTTGTATGCCTCTTTTCGCATCTGTTCCAGAACCCGAACTTGATGAGAGCGCCCATAGCAGAGCATCGATCAGCGACATAGCCATCAAGTTACACAAAAAAAATTGAGCCTCTCAACACCATCGGTAGTGTTGATGTGTTTTTCGTGACCGCACCAATGCAGAATAAAGTTGCCAACGGCTTCCCTATTCTCTCTTGATCAAAGTATTCCGCATGCTAAGATTGCAAGAAAGTTAGTGCATTCAACTCCAAGGTTCTTTCAGTGCGAATAGGCTCAGTTTGGCTCGATGTGATTTGCTGGTATTTCAAGGGGACTTACGGAATTGTTCAACAGCCGAGGAAGGGGTTTTCACAGCTTGATAGATTTATCAATGAAGCATAGATTTCCTATTCTAACCAGAAAGTATTGAATTTAAATGGGTTGCAGGGTTTAGTGATTCTAAATCTATTCTAAGGCGTGGGACATGGCTATCAATCTTCACAAGCTTCAACCAAACTTCGCTTTGCCTCACCTCAGACAGCTTCCACGGAGTCGGTGCAATCTTCAGGGGAGATGACTAAAGATGTTCAAACCACCATTTGACATGAAGATACCATCACAACGACGCATACCACCATTCAAACTGTGATTGAAGTTAGGCCCAAACATTTCCAGTTGACCACACAAGGCGCATTCACCATCAACAACTACATTAGTGGTATGGATAGACGAAGTTGCTTAGATCAAACACCACATTTCACAGCTAACATCTATTTGCATGGAATAAAAATTATACTACTTTGAACTATTTTACGCTACCATCTGAATCGGAAGGACGAAGAAACCTTGCTAGCTACTCACAACAAAGACGAAATTCACCATCAATGAAAAACTCTTTTATTGAGAGAGTGTTCACAACAATTTCTTACAAAGTTTTCAAAGGGAAAACTTTCTCTCTTTTTCAACTACACTATCAATCTATACTAAGCTACTTCTAAGTTGTCCCTCTACTCTCTACTGTCTAACTTCTACTTCTATGTCTAATGAGATACAAATGAGGGGGACTCCCCCTTTTATAGTTGGCCAAGTCCATCAGACGACTCAGATTACAATCGGCTGGATGGCTCAGATTGTGCCACCTCAGCCCTAAACAAGATTTGCCCTAAAAACCGCCACCAAGAGGAGTGGGGTAATAAATGAGCCATAATGTCCATCATCCTTCTAGAAGATTCCATCTTTAAAACGTGTTCACACTGCTCCGTTGTTTGCGTTCAGCCAATTCTGTTCATCGCTTGGAGGGTAAAAGAGTCTCTAAGATTGCCTCAGATAATAAAATTTGATAGAATCTGGAGTTCAACTGCTCTTGATTTTCTTCTTGATGTTCTTCAACCTTGCTCGAACTTCCACTCTATGTCACTTGAGTTATACTAAGTCTCAACACTTAGCCATTTTCTTGCAACTTTCCTTCGAGGTTGAAATGTCGTCTTGAATCACTTGCTTAATCACTCTAAGTCATCACCGCTTGGTCTCGACGTTTCTCCTGCAAAACAAGCAAGGAGAAGAGTATTAGAACACTTTATCACTTTACTTACCTGATTTTCACACTCTGATCTTCAAGGGCTCATTGTTTTCCTTAGCCAACTTCGCGTTCAAATTCTTCATGCCTTAGCCAAATTTTCAACCCATCTTCCTCAAGGGCGTATCATCATTGAGAAATTCATTTCATTAGCTGGGTTATTGACGATTTTGATTTTATTCATCTCCGATTCAAGAAGACTGTCTTCAGGAAGAACTTGAGCAAATTCACCTAGGCAGTTTCTTTCAAATTCATCGTCTAGAGGATTTCACACATTTCTTCACATTTGCCTTAGAAAATTTTAAAATTTCCCTTAGGAAAATCATCAACCTGGTGCCCATCAAAAATATCCATCCTGAAGGCCTGGCAAAGCACAGAAGACTTTAAAATCCATTACCTGTTGAAGATCTTCAATACCCAGAAGAAAATTTCCTTCAGAACGCGATGAATCCATGGGTGCACAACGAACGGGTTCATTTAATTTTCTTGAATTTTGAACCTTAGAAAAAAATATTACTCCATCAGTTTAAATCCATTCTTCATCTGTGATCATCCTGTGTTGCTCTCACTTGAGGAATTTGAATCATCCTGCATTACCATCATTCTTTGACTTTATCTCTAAAAAAAAATTTGCTCGTGCCTTAAGAAGAAAAAAAAAAAGAATCATCATCTTGAGTTCTAGGCGTATTTTCTAAGAAAATATTTTGCCTTAGAAAATTTTAATTCATCTTGGGAAAATTTTGCCTTGGAAATTTTTTGCCTTAAAAGTTTTTATTCAATCTTGCTCATCTTTGCCTGTGAGAAAATCATCAACTTTACTTAGAAAATCTTCATGAGGGCGCCTAGCATATTCTATCTTTTACTCACCACCTTGCATTTTATTTCACACTTGGAAAATATTTTCACTTGAAGCTCCAACACCTTAGGAAAAATTATCAACACTTAACATTCTCAACGCTTTACCACTTATCACTTCACCACCTTGGGCGCATTTTTGATGTCATAAGAGACATTTTATTTCCAATGCCATCCATATTTTATCATTGCCACCTTCACCTTACTTTGGCGCACTTGGCACTTGAAGAAGGATTTCACACTTTCAACGCCTTCACTTTACCTTCAATTCTTCCTTAGGCGCATTTCACACTTTGAATAGGATAAAACCACGCCACCTTGTTTTGACTTTGTCATTACATGGCTTTCAACGCCTTTGTCTTCTTCTAATTTTGCATGGATACCTTTGTCTTTTTCGTTCTTGTCTTCATGCACACGCCTTGTCCTTTTGTTCTTTGCATGAATTCAAACTTCGCATGAGTGTTTGTCTTTACATGCCCTTACTTGGGCGCATTTTGCATAGGGAGAAGGATGAAAATCATTGATTCCTTTGACTTTTCTTCATTTGGGCGCATTTCAAATAGGCTGCAGGATGAGTTTTAACTTAGCCATTTTTTTTTTTAAGCTTTCATGCTTCAAGGTGGGTGCATTTTGGGGTGAGAGGAGGATGAAAAACTTTGACTTGTTGACTTTCTTGCTTGTTGGGCGCATTTCACATAGGCTGCAGGATGAAAACTGTTGACTCTTTGACCTTTTGCTGCATGGGCACATTTGAGCATATGACTTGCTATTTTTAGCCTGTTTCCAAATTGACTTACTATAAATAGTAAGTGCTCCGTTTGACTTGAAATTTTACCAGCAGATAGCCTGAAGTATGTTGATCGCAGTGGTTTACACCGGTTTTCAAAAATTCTCACTTTTTACCCTTCTTTTCAGGCCCCAAAGTTGGAAACCCTAATCTGCTCTGCATGCGTATCAAATGATCTCTGTTTGTCTTCGTTTCAGCTGCATTGCGATCAGCTTATGATTCTGAATTGCTGGGAAGCGGCTGCTGGGACACACCTACTAAAAATAGTAAGTTCCTTACTGAGTGATTATCTCCGTTTGCATGTCACACCATCGCGAAGCTCTCGAAAAACCCACCAGGAATCATCTGACATGCAAAAGAAACCCTAACATGCAAACCCTAAAAATAGCCTCGGAAGATTGAATTCTGAAAGTTGTCGTCTCGTTTTGCATGTTATACCGTTGCGAAGGTCTCGAAAAACCCAGAAGGAATATGCAAACATGCAAAGAAAAACTCCGCATCTAACCCTTGAAATTTGTCCCGGAAGCTGGACTGCTAAAAATAAAAAGTTGTCTGTTTCAGTTCAAATTTTGCGCACGAGCAGCCTGATGTGCTCCGAATGCAGTGTGACTGTTGGAATCTCCAAAAATGCTGATAGATTGCCGGCAATTGCATGCTTACTAAAAATAGTAAGTACCTCAAAATTTGATGAAAACTTGCTGAGAACCTGCTAGAAGCACACTGACAACAATGTTAAGCTCTATTTTCAATTTATTTACCTCACTTGACCTCAAATTGGCCGGAAAGATGGAAACCCTAATTTTTAGACTCAGCCAAAATTTCACGTTAAGGAAAGACAAACAGTAGAAAAGAGAGACAACAACAAAATGATCCAAAAGCAAAGCCAAAATTAGGGGGGTCCCCATTTGCAATGGGGCGATGTGTGAAAAAGGTCAGAACAGGTAGGATGGTCTCGAGGAGGAGGTAGCTCTCAATGCCGAGGCTTTACATCTTTATCAAGTAAATCGATATGACCACAACTTATCGAACTGAGAGAATGACTTCATTGTCAGAAGGAAGAAGAGATTTCCTCTTAGGCCCTTAGACGCACTAGAATGAAGTACCACAACCTCTGAAGGTGACAGCGGTTAATGTCCGGATTGATGACATCCTTCTCAGGTCTAACCTCGGCTATTCGTCATTTAAGATGACCAATAATTCACTGCCATTCTTTCATAAATCTGATCGGAACCTCAACCCGCTCTGATACCATATTAGTTTTATGATCAGATTATATGCACAAAAAATTAATTCAAAAATCAGACACAGTACACAACAGATACCTTGGAAAAACCCTCCTCTTGAGGGAGAAAAACCTAGCAACAAAATCTCTCTTATATATTATTCAAGAACAACACTCTCTTGTACAATGAGGCCAAACTCAAGGCCAAGTAATAGCATCAACTCTAGATGCAATCATACATATTACAATCTGCACTCTTAGATAGCTTCCACCTGCTCTTGAAGGAATTCGCACTTGAATATAGGAATGTATATCAAACTTGCTTGATTGCCAAATGAGAACAACTGAACTTGTATTTATACATTGATTGGGAGAGGTCGTACCTCTTCAAGAACAAAGTCTGCCACAAGAAGAATAATTACAAATTAAATACTTCACTTATCAAGTCGGCCCAAGATATAATAAACAATTAAATGAAGTAAGGCGCAACTTCTCATGACAACATATAAATTAAATAGCTGGAAGCTATCATTTAATTTGATAGGCTGGAAGGAATCGTACGAAGCTGTATTTATCATCAACACATTTCTAGTCTAGCACCTTCAGCTGCCTGTGCAGACGAACAATACTCTTCCATGTTCCCGATAAAGAATGGGAAAGTAACGACTACTTTCTGCTTTGGCCTTTGGATGTTTTGAAAAGTCTCCAATTGCTTAAGAACCTCCAGTAGGATCATCCTGTGGGTGGGGTAGAATGGAAGCTTGTACGGATTCCCAGTGAATCCCTGGATTTGGATATAAGTGAATTTAGGAAACTGGATGTACCAGGATCCATATTTACTGATAAGGCTCTTTGCTTCATGTGTCAGCCTTTGATGGGTTCCCCCTTGTACTATCCTTGTGATGAACATCAAGAATGCATTGTGCGCTCTTCTGAAATGGGACTTGGCAGATAGTTGCAATTGAGGATAACATTCATACACTTTGAATTGATTTTCTCCATTTCCAACAACACCTTTGCATATCAATCCAGGATATTTATAGGCTCTGGCCAATAGATAAATGACGTAAGAACTCATATGGAATGACTTAGTCCTTTCAAGGTTGATTAATTGCTCATGGATGTTATCATTGATCATTCTTGACCAGTTAAACATTCTGACTTCGGAGGTGATTTCCTCGATAGAGAAGTACATCCATGTTTCAAAATAGGCGCCTTGAGGATTGCCCATTATTCTGTTCAAAAGCAAAACGATATCACCGTAGTCCTCCTTAAAGTCTGTCCTGTGCAGCTTCTTAGGCATTTTCTTAGCGGAAGCTCTTGGCTTTTCCAACCATGTTTTATTGATATGAGTCACACATTGATCTGCCCGATCCTCAAAGATTCTTTTGGCTTCCCCTTTTGTTTTATATGAAGTTCGAACATGGTCAGGTATGCCAAATGCCTCTTGGATAGCTGGTTCTCTAAGGTGCGCCAAAATTCTTCCATCAGGAGCTATAATCTGTCTTTCCTGCGGGTTGTAATGTCTTGCACATTCGACCATCAATTCGACACACTGGGTTGTTGGAGGAAATCCGGCAGCTTGGACAATTCCATTGCGCATCATTCGGCGGGCAATCGCTGTGGGCATAAGTCCATTTAATCCATACATCCTTTTCTTGAATTCTTCAAAGTCCACATGTCCGAGGTCTGTATCTAAAATATTCTTCCATTTGGAAGTGATCTTTGTCTCCTGTTGGACTCCCTTGCTGGTGAACTTCATTGGTTCTTTCTTTGACGATCCTCCGAGAGTGGTCATCAACCTGTGAGAAAGAGAATACAATAAACATTAAATTATTTTCTTTAAAATTCTCTTGTGAAAATTCTAACTTTCAGCTTGTTGAAAGTTAAATTCGATGAAAAAAGCAAGCTGAGTAATAACACTTAGTGAATTTTTTGAGATAAAATGAAGACAAAGGTAAAAATAATTCATCAAACTTCGAGATTACACTCTATGGCTGGCAATTTAATTGTAAACTTCGAAAATATGGTCCTTATTGCCGAAAAAGCAAGCAATCCTCTAAAAATTTCAACCTTCAGCCTAGAATTCAACCTCTTTCTTCGTTCGTTCACCTCGAAATTTTTTTTACTCAACTCTCAAAATTTCCTATCTTTCAAAAATCTCTCTCGATAAATTTCCAACTCTCGAAAAAAATTCCAACTCTCGAAAAATTTACTGACGCTTGAAATGGAGAGAGAGCTTAACTACTTCTCAACTCAAAATTGTGAGTTGATAATGACTTGAGAATGTCTTATAAAGTTGAAAAATTTGATCCATTTAGCAATTCTCTCAAGTTCATCGAATGTAGACTCTTGTTCATCGAGGAAAGTTTCTAAAATTTTAGCTCTTCATCTTTATCTTCATTGAAATTTTGAAGTTTATCCATAGAGCTCGATTTTTCTCCAAGTGCTTAAAAATAATTAAAGGTTTATCATGTGATTTTTTCGATTTTCTCAACCTTTAATTTTTTATTTTTATTTACTTTACCCATGCTTTATTTTAATTTGGCAAATTTTCATGGGTTTTTTCCTCTCTCTTCACCATGGCGGATTTTCTTATGTCTTGGCCATTTTACCACTTCCCTCTAGATGTTCCATGCCTTAGACAAATTTTGCTAGGCGGACTTGGCAAAAGCTTTTCCATTTGCTAGAGCAAGGCGAACTTTCCATGTGTTTATCCATTCATCTTCTAGGTAGGGCGGACTTGGAAGAATTCTTTCCATCTTCATTTCAAGGTCTAGGCAGACTTTCATAAGGTTTCTCCACCTTTCATTTTATACTTAGTCAAAATTCTAACCATTTCTTCCTTGGGCGGACTTTCCTTCTATCTTTCCACTTGTCCATACTTAGCCAAAAATTCCAACTTCTCTCCCTTACTAGGCTGGGCGGACTTTGAAGAAGTCTTGCCATATGCTGGGCGGACTTCAAGAAATTCTTTCCATCTCCCAAGGGCGGACTTTCCTAGGAGACTTCCATATGCTGGGCGGACTTTGGAGAATCCTTTCCAAGTGTTCTTATTGGCATGGGCGGACTTTGAAGCCTTCTTTCCAAGTGTTCAAGAGTGGGGGGCGGACTTTGAAGCCTTCTTTCCAAGTGTTCAAGAGTGGGGGCGGACTTTGGAGAAGTCTTGCCATTCTCAAGGGCGGACTTTCCTTGCCTTCTTCCATTCTATCCAAGGTCTGGGCGGACTTTCAAGAGACCTTTCCATGTGCTCAAGAGTGATGGGCGGACTTTGATAAGGTTTTTCCATGTCTCCTTCAACTGCTGGGCGGACTTTCCATTAGTCTTGCCATTCCACAGCAAGCTGGGTGCACTTGACATGAATCTTCTCAGACTTACACTCTTTCAGCCCAGAATTTTATGATTTTTCACAGCCTTTTGTCTGATTTTTTGGAGATTTTCTGAGATTTTTTCACTGTTTTTCCAGATTTTTGCTTATTTTTGCATGCTTTTCATGATTTTTTGGTGATTTTTGGTCCAAAAGGCCTGCTTTTTGGTTGATTTTCTGATTTTTTCCCCAGATTTTTACATGCTTTTTACTTACTTTTTAGATTTTTTGGTGATTTTTTTCATGCTTTTCAATCTAAAGATGGAAACTTTGACTCCTTGATTGATGGGGATCTTGGCACTTGCCAAAAATAGAAATTTTATAAAAATAGAAAAAGCAAAAACAGCAACTTTCTAAAAATAGTAAATTCCCGAATGGCCTAAAAATGCCAAAAATGAAAAAAGCAAAAAGCAAAAAAGCAAAATCCCTAAAAAGTAGGAAGTGTCAGAATTGGGCAAAAGCACAGGCGATCCTCGTCTATAGGGTCCTCTGAACACTTCTATGACGTTTACGTGCAGTTTAAGGCTTGAAATCTCAACTTGGCTCGGGTGATGACTCCGGACTTTGACTTGAAACCCATAGAACGAAAGAGCTTACAAAATTGCAACTCAAAACTAAACCCTAAAAACAAACCGGTGAGGGTCCCCATTTGCAATGGGACGATGTGTGAAATAGGTCACAACATCTGGCGACTCCACGTGAGGAATGTTCCTGAACATTCCAAAGATAAGACCTACTTCAAACCAGCGAGGGTCCCCATTTGCATGGACTTGTTAGAGTTCTTCTACTTAAAGTTGTGTGAGATCCTCATCCAAAGACATCCTTTTGGGGAGACTATGTATCCTTTCTTTACTCCTCAAATCTTTCAAACGATTCTCAATAGATCAGAACTGAACAAGAAGATTACCATTGTGACCTTGTCAAGAGTAATGTCTTTGAGGTCCAAGGTTTTGTGCAAAAAAGCATGAACAGCATGTAAAGGATTTGTGGGCTTCAAGAGACCTCAAATCTGTGAATTAAGTTCCTAAGGTCACACCCTTTCCTTCTCAATATTTGTTTTGACAGCAAGCTCAACAATAGGAGGGGCCTTCTTGCCCTACACAAGCTGCACCCAGGAGCTGTGTCTGATTTCAAAGTTTCATGTTGAGTGAGGATCTTTAACTACTGGATGTCATAAACAACGGTTAAATTTAATTCAAATCTAGAGAAAGGTAAAAGTTGTAGTCAACACAGTGTAAATTTGAAAAAGGTTACAGATTATAATGCTCCTAACTAAATGCTGGTGGTGTTGATCATGTAAAAGAACCTTTTGGCTTTGAGGTTGCTCTCAATATCAATTGTGGCATATTCACGATTTGTGATATTGCAAGATAAAAATAAAATCATTACTTTAAAACATATTAGAAGTTTTTTTGTGCGGTTGTCTATTTTTGCTCTATTTAGAAAACATCTCTTCATTATGATCAGTCTCCCAAAAGGATCTACAAAAGCCAATTAAGTCATATAACAGTGCTAAAAAAGGAAGTCTAATCAGAACAGGGATGAGGGGTATCATGATTATCAATCTTGGGGTCTTCAGACTGGAAAAAAATTAGAAACTAGAATTGGGACAAATGAAATTGACCCCTTTTGGAATGGCAATATCATCAATACAAGAGTGTGCAACACTAATTGTGTGTCTGGAATGCAGGCAAAGTAAACAATATATTTAATTCAAGATTAACATGTTAAGGGTGTTACATTCTCAGGAATGCTATAATTAATGATAGTAATCTTAATCATGGTAACCTGTCATACAGTTGTTACAGCGCCTTGTACTTGCATGCATCTATCTCAAATTATTTGCATGCAGTTGGAAAATTTGCTGAATGAGGAGGAACTTTTATGAAGTTATTCTGTCATAGGCAATGCCAATGTTGGTCAGCAATGTGAAATTCCTCTCTTCCAGCCTGTAATACTCTTAGGCAATTTGATTCCTCTAAAGCATTTATAAAAATTGATGTCAATCACAACCTCGGTACACGAATCTTTAGCTGCTAACACCTTACTCTTCTAATGAATGATTGTGAATCATGGTGCAACTACAAATCACTAACTCTGAACATGCTATTTTTTTCATTCCAATGATAGATCATTGAGTGAGTCAAAATGTTGAGGCAAAATCTTCTACAGAATTTTATTTATTTATTTTTTCAAAATCTGTTTACTCGTTTTCATGGACTGAGAAAATCTGTTTTTCTTGATGACTTATAACATTTATACTCTTCAAATTTTCATTGGTTATTTTGGTTCTTAGGTCAATGTGACATAGTCAATAGGGATTTTATTAGAGGCAAAAGCCGCCCCCTATAAAATTCCATATGGTATCCATATTGGTGTTATGGCAGCTTTATAGTCTTGATTCATGCATTTTTTGCCAATTGTCTTGCTATCTTTCTACAGTTGATCATATTGATCAGCCTTATAGAGTAATTATATTAATGTCCACGAATGACCAAAAGTAGGTAAGCGGGACTTGAGAATACATCAGTTTACAGTAGAATGTTCTAGGAAGAGAGCATCCTAGGAAAGCAAAATAAACGAATAAAAACACTTACAATAAAATGAAGTTATGTAACACCAACACAAGTGGTCAAGAAACTGATACAAATCTTTACAAGATTTCTCTTACAAAATTCTATAATTTTTTCGTGGGCAAACATAGGGCACAATTCCTTTGAGCTTTGTTTATGTTATTAATTCTATTTTGAGTTGAAACTATTGACAAAATTATTTATCTTTCCAGACTGTCCTTGAAATTGCTTAGTACGATAGAATCTGTATCACCGGGGCAAAGGAGGTGGCCTGAGGACATTACATGGCATCCTGATGGAGAAAAGTTGTTTGCCGCATACAGTGCTGATGGTGGAGATCATCAAGTATCTATTATTGATATGCATGCAGCTAAGGTAAAACAAATACTTATTATTTTGATTTATTATAAATAATAAGAATGACAATATGCCTCCAAGTTCAAATTGGGCAGGCTGCTCTTGTTTAGATGTGTGTGGTTGCTGGACTGGAATGCTCTAGTTGGAACGTTCCAAGTGTGAATTGTAGCTTATCAAGTCCATTCCTAAAGCTGTAATTTCAGAACCCAATGTTACACTCACAAAGCAATTCCAAGAAAATAGTTTAAGGTAGAGCTATGAGGTTTACTTTCTTGAAAAAGTTAAATACTGTCAAACACAACTATATAGGTTAACATTACAAAGGAATCTAGTTTTAGTTTATTTTTAAAAGTTGTACTATTTAACAAGTTGAAAAAAATTCTTGTTGCTTTTAATGAGAAAGCACTGTTACACTCACAAAGCAATTCCAAGAAAATAGTTTAAGGTAGAGCTATGAGGTTTACTCTCTTGAAAAAGTTAAATACTGTCAAACACAACTATATAGGTCAACATTACAAAGGAATCTAGTTTTAGTTTATTTTTAATAGTTTTAGGTTAACATTACTATGTTACACTCACAAAGCAATTCCGAGAAAATAGTTTAAGGTAGAGCTATGAGGTTTACTTTCTTGAAAAAGTTAAATACTGTCAAACACAACTACATAGGTTAACATTACAAAGTAATCTAGTTTTAGTTTATTTTAAAAAGTTGTACTATTTAACAAGTTGAAATAAATTCTTGTTGCTTTTAATGAGAAAGCACTGTTAACTCTTTCTTGTTTTATGACTAGTATTCCATCTTTTTTGCTAATTTCTTCTTTTTGCAACCTGACAAGCTTTGATATTTTGAACTTGTTGTTTGTTGATTCTTTTTTATTAGTTACAAAAAATGTTCTGTTTTGATAGACAATTATAATGGCTTGATCCTCTCTATTCATAGATTAGGACTGTTTACAAAGGAAAACTATTGTATTCAAGTAAGCCTACCATGCACACACTCCAATTCATGATCTAGGTGCATGTGAAAAGCAAGAAATGCATTCATGACCTTCACGGAATCCACACCAATAACCAAAGAGTAATAACCTTTACAAATCTTCTATGAGAATTACATTGAAATGTTCATTACCAGTAACAATTATTGTCAACTGTGATACAAAGTGGCTCATTGTGGTTTTAGGGGAAACTAGTTGCTATCCTTAGTGTAGCGGTGTAATTTGGTATTTAGATTTTGTGAAGTTAATACTTTGTTTAAAATTCAATCAATTACTATGAAGGCATTTTTAAGGAACAGTTAAAAAAAAAGGTAATAGGCATCGATTTCTGTTAGTATGAAAGAATTAGATGCATAGATGTTAGTTACAAAAGTACACAGCTAGAAGTCAGCATGCCTTGAGATCTCTCTGCTTAATTGGGATAGCCGAGAATGCTCATCATAAAACACCACATTGAAAGCCATTGAAGTTTGTGGAAGGCAAGGCAAGGCAAGCATATCTCAGGAAAAAGTTTAAGTCTCCTATATCTCAAAATTGACAAAAAATGCATATAAACTCAATAGACAATAAACCAAAACGAAAGATATTGGGGTGGATTCCCCAGAATATAATATACTCAAAAAAATAAGAAAGAATGAAAATGATGTAATGGATATATATGGGTAGGGTAGAATCCTCTATTCATACGCAGAATTTTAATAATGTATAGGATAGGTCAGTAAACACACAAGAGCCTGCTATGCCAGCATCTATCCCAAGGTATTCCAATTATAGGATATTCTATGGACCTGATAAGGCAATTTTTACAACTTGTTAATGCTCAACTGACGAGGTCTTTCAACTTTAAAAAGCCAGCATTTTAAAACCTTAAAAGGGAAACAGCCCAGTCAGGAGCATAACAATTTTTCTGCAGATTCATCTAGTTTTTTGTAGTGCTAATGCTCTTCTACACTTCTTGTGCCCCTTCATGTGTGTTCTACATTTCTAACTGAACATCTTATTGCATGCACCATTTTATGACATTTATCACATTAGACTTGCAATTCAGAAAATCCCTTATTGTTTCCTTCACAAGTCTCGCTTAACAGGTCACCTGTAGAGCAGGCAATAGTACTGATATTTAGGCAGCAAACAGGTAAGTACCATACTGATGAATCTACTTTGCAATGAGATGGTTTCTTAACATTCATAAACTGTGTTAATATGATGAACTTTCAAGCCATGGACTATTTTATTTATATCGGTTACTTGTATTGAATTCTATCTGACTAGTATAAAATAAAATTATGGATACAAATCAAGGTATAGGTGCTATTTTTTACTATCTTTTCTTGTGTTCGCAGAAGGTGACTTTCTTAGAAGAGAAGCCTCATATAAAAGGTAATGTAAACAGTATTGTATTTATGCCTTGGGATAGTGTGTGCTTTGCTACTGGGGGATGCGATCATACTGTGGTCTTGTGGAATGAGAGAGAGAAGGATGGAGGTTGGGAGCCAAAGTCCTTGCATCGGAATTTGCACACATCTGCAGTGATGGGCATAGCTGGGATGCAGCAAAAGCAGATGGTATTGTCAGTGGGTCAAGACAAGAGAATAATTGGATATGATGTACAGTTTGAAAAAACAGATTTTAAGCACATGTTGGAAAGCAAAGCAATGGGATTGTTGCTAAATCCAGTTGACTTAAATCTTTTTATGGTACAAACAGGGTAGGTATATCATTATTTTTTGACTTAATCTTCTTTTGGTATTTCGTTTTCTGCATGTCTCTAGAAGCATTTGTAGACAACATTGTAGATTCGTGTTTTTCTATTTCTTCTTGTTTTCTCTTCATTATCATGAACAGATCTTTCTAGAACTACATCAAAGACATACTTATGACACATACTGATGGGAGTCACATATCAAACTTAGGGATCTCATGGAAGAATATATTGGTGTAGCGCACTGTTTGGCTTTCAATAGCATTCTTCCCATAAATATCTAGCTGGACAGGAAGCATTGTTTTTGTGGCAATACTGATGCTAACATCAAAATGAGTAGTTATTGAATCACTGCAATCAAATATCTGGTTGATAGTGCTCTCAAATAATTATGCACCACATGGTTCATAGCCTGAAATAGAAGCTACTAACTCTTTCACTTGGTAATTATTTATAATTTTATTTTGTTATTATTAGTGGGTTTCAAGTATTCATCAAATAAACTCCGCTTTGGCAGTTATCATGGATGTTGTCCCGTGTTATCTATGTTTTTGTGGTCTTATATTATGTTCATCGCTTGTACTGGCTGAATTACTTCAATCACTTCAATGCAGCATTATATCTTTTACGTGTTTGCAATTATATGAAAAATAACATTATCAGATAGGCGACCATTCAAAAAGTCAAATATCACTAGACTAGACTGTTTACCTGGGCCACCAGGATGTTAATATTAATTCTATATAATTGCAAACCCATGGGAAAGATAAGCTCTTCTCACTCCAATAACTTGTAAAAAGGGTATTTTTGGTATCTTAATTATGCTCTCAATCCAATGGAGTTTTATGTCAGTAATTGGTGTAACAGGGTGTGTGTACAAGATGAAATATGTTTAGTCCACTAGCAACTTGTCAATTCAAAATTGGTTTCCTGTCACTCAGCCTGAGTTGGTTTGTTGATGAAATACTTGAATGAGAGGTTACAAGTTTGAATCCTGCAGGGTATAGAGTATGCATTGTTTAACCCCAGTGGGAGTACAAGGTAGTCCCATATGCTACAAGCCTATAAATTAGGTCACCTGGCACCGTGGACTATAAAAGGATTCCATTCCATTTCCATTTACATTCATTATGTCAGGTTTTAAACCAGCAACTTGTATTTGAATCTTGATTTCTATTGGTCATTTTAGATTAGCTTTTACTGCCACGTTTCTAAAGTTATGATTAAGAATTTCTGGGTTTGTTTCACCCTAATGAGCCTAATGCTAATTAAATTCAGAATAACTACATTGGGATTGGGTTGGTGTCTTTAAGTGAAGAAATAACATGAAATTCTACTACTTAAATTCAGAAAATGATGTTTGGTTTGGGATGGTGGTTTCTTCAATGATTAAAAATACATTTTCTTGAAATCAATATTCCTTTGCTATTATGTTTCAAGCAGCTTATGTCCTATTGTAGCAAGCTTTTCTTGTTTGTGTTGCAAGTGGGCTGCAAAATTGCTTTTTTCAGAATTATCGTTGGACTTATTGTATAATCATTGCTGTTTCTCCACAGAACTCCTGGAAGACAACTTCGTCTTTTTGACATAAGAGTACACAGCAAGGAGATCCATAAATTTGGTTGGACACAGGAAACAAGTGATTCCCAATCAGCCCTTATACATCAGACATGGTCTCCAGATGGCTTATATATTTCATCTGGATCTGCTGATCCAAAAATTCATGTTTTTGATATTCGATATAACAGCCGAGAGCCCATTCAATCCATCAAAGCCCATCAGAGGCGTGTCTTTAAAGCAGCCTGGCACTCTTCTCTGCCATTGCTTATATCAATCTCCTCGGATCTTCAGATTGGCTTGCACAAAGTTTTGAATTAATGACGACTTGGCTGACTTTATTCAAGTTAGTTTAGAGCACTGGAACTTGATAATGAGTTTTGTTGAGGGCTTAAGTACCATCCCTTAAGAATGGAGTAAGCCTCATGTTCAAGTAATCCATGAAATGATGGCTTCAATTGTTTGTACATATTTTACTGTCCACTAATTGAATTCTAAGCAACCACAGTGCAAGGAAGAATTTGCACTTATTTTCCTAACAAAAAATAAAATATTCTTTGTAGGCATAATCATATGTTTACCCTTTAAGCTTGGAATTTTTTATCATTTGATGCCGTTTAAGCTTGGAATTTTTTATCATTTGATGCCGCACTTCTCCGATCTCAAATCTAATGCATTAGTTAGCAAACTTATGCACTATCAGGCGAGAAAAATATATATTTTAATGTGGTGAATATAGTTTATCATTACAAATAACTCTCAGCTCCCTTAAATATGGTATTACTAAATTTGTAAACGACATCAATTTAGGAGGCACGAAGATACTTTTATTTATATTTTAAAAATGTTAATGTAAAAAGAAATCAATTAAGACATATTAATAGGGCACCATGTCTTTATTTTATATGATCAAATTTAAACTGAACATAGGAATATCACATTTTATGATACGCATTAACATTATAATATTTTTAAAGTTAAATATGTGAAGGAAAAGAACAGTCACCTGGGTAAGTCTGGGCCAATCTAATAGAATGTGTATACATAAGCAAACAATCAGTCAAACTATCATACATATTTTAGTAAGATGGAATTGAGAAGTGTACACTGTTATATTACGAAATAAATGAGGACAAGAATGCTTAGCGCTATCATTGGAGAATAAAGATCATTAATGAAGATTTTTGGGTATTCTAATGTTTTTTTTTTTTAGAAAGTGCAGCCTCTGTCTTTAAATGCCTTTGGTTTTGTGCTTGATCTTTCCTTTGTTAAAGGACAATATGGTGGATGCATTTTAGATTTTGTGCTATAAACTAATCTTTTGATTGTAAACTCGTCCCGGCGAGATTTTGGACATTCGCTCCTCTTGTTTTGATGATGATTGTCTATTTTGCCTTTATTATTAGCTTGTGTGACAACCAATATTGACAAATACTTTTTAAATTGTCACTTAGCCTTTCTTATTAGCTTGTGTAACGACTGATATTGACAAGTACTTTTTAATAGGTTGTATGACCAAGTTTTGAGGATCCTTAATGAGATCAACACCTTGATAGTAGACAAGATTGAAGACAACAAACAAATGCCTTAAACATTTGTTATTCCTTTTAGTGCACCAAATCCAATTGTTTTTCCACTGTTACAAACTTCCATTATATTATAGGTATTAGTTATTAATTAGTGTTATATTTGGTGCATATATTTTATAAGTTGCCCATATGGTAAAACATAATAAAAATATTTATTTTATATGCATGGGATAATAGTAGTTGACTTTAGTCACTCTTTATATTGTAATATTTTTTCAAGTGGAAGGTATCTTGGATATTTGAAATTGGAGTGTGCTCTATAAGAGATTGCCCCCTTAAAGTGCCACTGCAAAGATAATATAAAGCATTTTGTTTCTCTTCTCTATTTATATTTATGTGCATTGTCTTTATCAAGTGGTATCATAGCTATTTCTAGGGATTACACATTTAGTGATTTCTACAATTGCCCATTGTATGTTTTCACCTCACCCTTTCATGATTTTGGTAATTAAAAAGTGGCCACAAAAGAAGTGGCAATATATCTTACCTAAGATTTGTTGAATTTATTCCCCTTTGACATTAGTTTTATTAAAATTTAGGTTAGAAATTGGGTTGAGGGTTTTTAAATATTCATAAAAGAGTTGTCACTCTTGGCTAGATTAGATTCTCCATAAAAGGGTTTAATGAAGTGAGGATTGCTTTGACTCTGATATCTAAGCCTTAGACAACCTTTGTACACGACTATGAACTCCCATGTACCTTATATTATATATGAAGACTTGATATGACTTTTTTGGAACAAAACTCTAGGCAATCTTTGGTTATTTGAAATGTGCAATGCATCAATAAGTAGTTAGCCACAAGTAGTGTTGTACATTGGAGATATAATGCAGGCTACACCTATGGTCTATTCTTTGTAGTTATTACTATGAAACATTAGGTTGATGTTATATATGAATGAGGTTAATATATTTGTGAGCTCATAGCCTAGACACACCTTGTAGAAATCTATTCTATGTAGTTAGATCTAGAAATTGATAGTTGGAATTTGAGATCACTCAATAGTTTTATGATAGTGCAACAATGCGATCCTAGTTTTAGCCAACAAAAGCAGGATGTCTTTAAGCTCCTCATGGAGGATTGGGAAAATCTCTCCAAGTAGGGTGTTCTTATTAGTTTTTAATTTTAGAATCTTTTGTTGAGACATTGCTATAAGTTTGTTGTTACTGGTTTGTTTATGACTTGTGACCTTGGTTTTCTTTTGTTTTAAACTTTATGCCCTTGGGGCCTTTTATGTTTAAGTACAACACCTTGTAAATGTTTCTTACTTAAACAAGCCAAATTGTTTAGAAATCAAAAGCTATTCTTTAGGTTATAGGTTCTTGAGTGAATTATCATAGCCGGTTCAAGTTTTGTACAAGTTGCACAATTTGCTAGTTCTAAAG
>VDFB02277946.1:0-30000 GCA_007258455.2 Sequoia sempervirens | reverse complement strand
TATTTACATTCTTACCATTTTAAGTTATTGAGCCATATGACGCATGGGTTAGTTGTTAATGTCCCAATTTTTTTGTTAAATCTTTTAAAACAAAGTGCCCATGAAATCCAGAGGGGAAGGGACAACTCTATTTCCCATCATGCCCTCCTTAAACTATTGATTGAGCGTTCCCTGAGGGATGTATCACTCCTTTCTTGGCAAGAAATTTTTTCCCAAAAGGGCTTGCAACTTCCAGAGCCTCCTAGAGCAATCCCTACAACATATATTATTGTGGCCTCCACACCAGAACCCTCTACCAGAGTTCAAACTAGGTCTGTTAGTAGAAGAGAAAAAGGAAAAATGAAGGTAGGAGAGTTATTTAGGGCAGAACAAGCCCCAGAGTTTGACCCTCATGTTCAAAGACAACAATGTCCCTCTCCTGCAGCACCTCCTCCTGTAGTAGTTCCTTTTGTAGTAACACCTATTGCCACTGTAGTTTCACTATCATCTTCTTATGTTGAGTCTGAACCCTCTAGGAAAGTCAGGAAGAGGAAAGCCACGAGAGTGCCTCTTGCAGCTTCCATGTTGCCAAAAAGAGTTTCAGCAAGGAAACAATGTAGAGTCACCTCAATGTCTGCTCAACCTAAAGTTATAATAATTTCAGAGGAGTCTGAAGAGTACAACCCTGATGATTCTTAGAATGTACCTAAGAATGTTTCACATAGCCCACATGTTGTTCCTAAGGAAATGCAAAATGAGCCAATGGAAGTTGATGAAGCACAACATGATATTAATGAAAGGGTAATGCCAAGTATTGATGACTTAGCTGAGGCAGCTAGGCAAATTTTAGAGGAAGTACAATCTCCTCCTGCATAGCAATAGGAATTCATCCTGTAGAAAGAGGAAGAACAACCTAAACAATTGGAAGTGTCCAATGAAGCTTCATCAGCCCCTACAACTTTTCAAGCCATGGTTGTCTATAAAAAGACATTTTTGATTGAATTTTTAGAATACTTTAGGACCACATGGAGACTGGTCATATTTCAAACCTTTAGTTTCTACCACTTAGCCAAGACTGAAACTCAACAAAGTCTTTGGGAGGAAGAGAAGAAGAAACTGAAAAGTGAAATTGAAAGGGAGAAACAGGAAATCCAAGAAATGAAAGAGAAAATGAATGAAATGATGAAAATAACTGGTAAGATTGTGGAGTGTAGACTAACACCTAGACTCTATGCCATGTGCCTAAAGGAATAATTTCTTTGGTTTCAATTAATGAGAATTTTGAGGAATTTAGATCCTATTATTCATATAGCCAAAGAATTTTATGATGCATACCAAGTGGCTCCTAGTTGGCTAAATAATTCTTTATGTGAATTTTATTTGCATGGATTGATAATTCCCTCTAAAACATAGTAGAATCCACTTCTTTATATTGGTGATATTCATTTGAGGTCACTTATGTCATGGGTAGCCAATGAAACCAATTATGGCAGACAATTGGAAGCCTATGAAGAAGCTGAAAGGGATGAGCCTATACCACTGTGATCAGAAAGCACAGATCCCTACACAATGCTGAAAACTTGGCTCACTGTTGCATATGGGTTCAACAATCAAGCAGAAAGAGAAAATATTTGATATCAGAAAGAAAGTGTATGAGGAATTCAAAATCCAAACCTATCTGTTTTGGAAGCTTTCCTCTTCTAGAATTGAAAAGAGATGGGAGAAATTGACTATTGGACTAAGGAAATCTAAGCCACATAGCCCCCTGAATTTTGAAGTAGCCCTTGGAAGGATAGAAAAGTACATACAGCTTGGTCTTCATAAGAGATTTGAGTTATGGTTTCCAATAACATTTTGACCTCTAGTTTTAATGTGGCCACTTTATCCCTATCGATCTACAAATGTTAATAAGGATACAGAAACCCGCATATATGAAGGATGGCAACATTTCAGAGGTTTCTATTATAAATTTGGGACTGTGCCAAAAAGGCATTATGCTCCTATGGATTTTAGGGAAACAACTAGGAAACTTAATGCTGGTGGACCATCATTAGGTTAAGTAGGGGCAGATGATGAGCTCAGGATATGCTCATAATTTGAGTAACATGATGTATTTTAAATCTCTACTTTTATTGCTAGTGGATGTTTTAAATCTTTTATTAAAGGTTCTTTATCTAAAAATGGGTAGTATCCTGTAGGAATATATTCCTACATTCCTATACCCTAACGTCTCTATGTGCTTTATTAATTACCATGTTTGAATTCCCGAAAGACTGATATAATGCATGTGGTTTTTGAATAATGAGATAGATTTAATATGTGGTTAATGGATGTATCGTGTTGTTCACCATGCATGTTTTCTTTCACTTTTTTTTCCATGTGCATCGCAGGTTGTTGAAGGGAGCATGAACGAGTCAAGCATAGTAGACTTCAGCCTTGCAGTAAAGTCCATTTGTAGCACGGTGTTGAGGAAGTTGTTCCAGTGAGGACTCTCTGACCGGGTCATTGGGAAGAAACCTAAATGATCATTTAATTTGGAAAGAGTGGAATGCTAAATCTTCTCCTTGGATTAGGTTGAATGGATATGAGCTTTCATTTATGAGAATTTTGTTCCTCGGTTTTGAAGGATACATTTATGTCCATGACTTTCTCTGTTAGAGTTAGGTAGTTAGTTATTTTTCTGGTTTAAATAAGTGTTCCTCCTACATGAGTGAGCAAGCATAGCATGTAAAAGTTAGTATGATAGTAAGAAGCAGAATATGTAAGAGTTAGTATTATTAAGAAGAGATGGTTTTCCTATGTTAGTTTTCATATGAGCAGAACAATGTATATCATTCCTGAGTTGGTATTAAAAGCTGATGAAGTTCGAAGTTCAATTGTTTATGTTCAGTTGATGCTCAGCAAGGGGCCCAATTTAGTGGGTAATCAGAAAGTTAATATTTTTATTCTATGTCAGATCATGTTAGATTTCATCTTTAAAGTTTTGTACTGGGCCTTTTATATTGTTCCTGTGATCGGAACCATCCTGTGTTTGGTTCTTGCATAAGGCCGGTTCATAGTCGCTCTAGTTATAGTTGTTACATTCCCGCTTGATCTAGTCGAGAAGGGCTCAATAGCCCTTGGTGAAAAGCAAATATATCTCCTTCAATGATTTATTTCTAGCAACTATGAATCGAACCCGCTTTCTTAGGCATATACAATGCTACTCCATTTCAAAGTATATATCTCAGTTTGAGAAAAACCAGAAATGAACTAATTACAAGAATATTTTAATGTTCGCTGGAATGTCTAATTCGTGTTAGGACTTTTGTGACTTTATATCCTTTGTGGGCACATCAACCCTTATGCAATTCTAACATCCAAATGATTTATCCTTTCTGCAGTTTGCATTTAGATATCCAAGTTTGGAAATAATTAATAGGAAGTTGCAAAGCGTTGAAGATATCTCCCTATTTTTAAGACAAGGTCCTAGCGAAATCACCTACAAGAAGCAAAACTACCGTGAGGTGGACAATCATTAAGAACCAAGTGTAGACTATATTTTGTTTCTGTTTTTGAATGTCAGAAATCTGCTAAAAGTGGATCTATTCTGTACTAGGTGTGAAATGAGTCCCACCCGCCAAGCCTAAAAGGTTTCTATAGTTTTGGATACCCATTTGTTTGAAACGGGCTCCGGAACAGTTTTCCAAATCTGGGACTAATTCGCCCAGAATGGTGAATGAGTCCCTGTAGGCCAAATTTTTAGCATCAAAAAATTTTTGGAAGTGATTTCTAGTCTCCAGCAAGTTCTCAGGTGCACACATTCAGTTTCATTCATTTATGTTATAATTTACCTTCATTTCTAGGTGTTTTTGTATATCACAATGTGTTTTCAAACAACTTGCATTTCAATAGTTTTGCATTAATAATTAACATTTTTTTAATTAGTTCTTTGCATCTAGATCATCTCATTTAGACATATTTCATCCATATTACATTAATCTTGAGTGTAGACATTGCCCATTTTAGCCCATTTCTTTCCTTTTAGGTGAAAAATCCTACAAGTCCAAGAGAAAGTCCTAGGGTGCCAAAATATTTGTGTCCATTTATTAAAAATGGCCCAAGATAACATTAGACCTAGGAAAAATTAGATTAATTCAATGAAAATTATTCCCAATTTAAATGAAGAAAATGGATATTTTTTCCGTCACCATACGTTCTACCCATAAAACCAGATTTCAAAAATTAGGGTTTTATGCTGATCTTAATTATCTAAGTTTTGAGAACCCCTCATTTTCATTGAAATGAGACTGAGAATATAAAACCTACAAGAACCTTGGACAAACCATGCACAAGGGACAAAGCACTCTACATAAACATCATGGCTTCTTTATATATAAGCATTACTTATGCCATATAAAATCCCTTATATTCATGCGAAACCCCACTTTTCCATATGGCATATTGTGTAAGTGAAACTAGAAAAAGCTATGAGTAAATCCCATCAAAATTTTGAAAATTACAAGCTCATTCAGGCTATGGCATGTTTTTTGTGCAAAAAAACATGGACCAAAGGGCTACGACGAGCTTGCACCTGTCATCTACTTGGAATGTCGAATAATAGAACTCTAGGTAGAAGACAGAAGGTCGGATCATTTGACTCATTGATCTAAGTCGGTGCTCACTATATGGATGAGGTAGGATCAATCATTGAAAGGTGGGAATTATAGGGATAAGATGGGTAAACATATTGTGAAAGATACCGACGTAGACGATAGTCGATGCAAGCATTTATGGACATTGTTGTGAGGTAGGCCCTGCACATATGCAAGAAAAGAGGGTGTTGAATGTATTGATAAAATAGCTTAAACATGATGTATATGGTGAACACATGGTGGGACTCATTGGTCCACCTGTATGTTATGTCTACTCATTGCCATGTGGACACTGTAGAGTTGGGTACACCAAGGGATTGACATAGCTTGGGAAAGGAGAGTTGGGATAGAGGAGGATTCCTGTAGGTGATATGAAGGATGGATCAAGCTACCTATGAATTTAGCTCTCAAAAGGGGACTATTTAAATACTTTTAGCCAAAAGTGCACATAAAAATTTATCCTAAAGTACAATTTTTTAAGCCATTAAAAATATTTAAATAGTCTCCTATCACACATAAATACAAATCCATTATACCATAAGCTTGAATTAAGAAAAAATAGAGTTATTAAACATGATGAAATTATTTTACTAAAGCTAATGTATAGATGGAGTCCTTCACTATTGGATAGGTTAGAAATTAGGGTTTATAAATCATGGTTCATGTACACATACACAAGATTATCTCATCAAATAATGTCATTAAATGTAATCATGAGAAAAACAATGATAAGTGTTATTGAATATAATATTTTAATGGAAGTACAAGTGTAAAATACATTTTTTGTACAATAATCTATGAAATGAGGCATATACAAAAAAATAAATTGGTCATATAATTACAAAGAAATAAAGAAAAAAATCAATACACCAGAATGACAATGATTTACATGGGGGAAACTCTTTTGGAAGAAATTCCCCATAGTCTAAAGAAATTGAATTTACTATTTAGTAATCAATTGTTATAGTACACATGCAAGCTCTAATCCCTTATAGGACTATCACCAACAAGAAATTTGGAGCAATTTTAGTAGCATAACAAAAATTACAAAAGATCCCTGTGAAAGCTCCTTCTCAAGCACCTAATAAATAAAAGAATAAATATATGAAACCATTAAATATAAATTATGAATTCATGAGCTAAAACAACCCAAAGTGTGGCATTCAAATCTCTAGTCAAAATTGATCATGTTGAGGTGGGTCCACATGTTATAAATAACATATTCTTTCTAACTATCATGATCTTGTTATAATCTACTAATTAATGGCTCCATTATTTTTTATCAAAAATTATTTATGTTGTTCCATAGAATGCACCATAACAAATGTAAATCCCTCTTATAGCACTCTTATGCATCATAAATTCTCTTACCTTTTTTATGTGGGAGGCCTCACCTTTGGAGGCCATAAAATTTTATATGGAAATCCAATTGGACCTTTTATTCTAAATTGAATATCTCAAATATGTCCACATCATTGTAACCAACTTTCTTAGGTTAAGACCTATTTCAACATCTTTTGGGGCCAAAATCAATCTCTAGAGCCTTATAAAATGTATTTATGTTCTTAACATAAGGATGTAGTGTTGAGATACCAATCCTAATATTTCTCCACCTATCAAACACATTGCAAGATCAATGAAAATAGAAATATTATCAATCTCTACTGGGGGCTAAGAGGCCCATAGAATTACTACACCACCTATACTACTATGTGTTGATTAAATTCATCAATCTATCTACTACATTCTACAAAATGTTGAATTTATCCATCATCACCATCCCATTTTTTGGCATCCAATTTTGTTATGCCTGATTTTTCTTTAGTCCTAATTACTTTGTAAATTTAGGCAATAATTTTCCCATTAAAGATAGTTGATATGAAATCTCTAGTTGGGTCCCCTTTATTAAATGTTGTCTTAGTGTTATTCTTTTTCATCTCTAAGTGCCAATAAATTACTTGAAGTTGCAAAATTCTTAAAAAAATCTATGTTTTGATGTGTTCTAGTCATTCCCTATTCATTTCCTAGTGTTTTAAACATTTATTTATTGAAAAGGATATCTTATATTGAACTAATATCTTGATCTTATATCTAATTCTAAATGAAATCCCCACAAGGTTCATTGTGCCTTTCCTAGATTTCCCTCTATTATTGCTCTTCTAAAATATTTATGTATTTATAAATCTCCCTTTCTCTATCTCATATTAATATTCCCCCTTCTTCCCACTATATTCCACCTCTCCCTCTCTGTAAATTTTTCTATTTTTAATAGAACTTTTCTTGCTTCTCAAAATATCTACAAGTCCTTCAATTTCCTAGGAAAGGAACATGTCATCTCCTTAGAAGAATTTTCAATACTCACATTAGCTTCTAACAAAGGTTTTATTGTTAGATGCACAAGACAACTAAGAGGGGGGTGAATCTATTGTAAATTAAAACATTCAATCCATAATTTTCTTTCAACCTTATTAACCTTTGAACCCTTATCAAGCATTAGTAGAATGTAACCATATGAAACATCAACACAACAACTATCATACATAATAGAACACTGTATTTACATGGAACACCCTAATCAAGGAAAAATAATGATGAGGATTAGCTCACATATATATGAATAGAAACACTTAATACAATAGGGTCACTTCCAAAAGGGCTCACTTCCCAAAGGACACACTATTTGGAAGAAAGAAGAATAGAAGAAACTGTTATGGAGAGATTCACTATCTCAGATAAATAAGAAGATCCACCACTGCAACTCTATACCATTCTCAACCTTTGGCTGACTATCTCCAACAACTTTAGGTACACAAAAATGTAGACACCTTCTACTGAATACACCTAGTAGCATTAGTCATTTAAGCTCACACTCGTAACAACATACTTGATCACATACACATCACACACACTCATCTACCACATCTCAAAAAATTCACCTTGCATAAAATACCATCTACGACCTCAAACAACTTCATAAGGTCAGCCTCAAATAAAACGCATGTACCTCAAACATGCAACACCAAATAGGCTAGTTCCATACACTTCTACGATGGAGAGAAGTGAAGGTGAACCACACTAAGGGTTAACTAGGAACCAAATCTACATCAACACACTCCACCCTACATCCACAATCCATGAATCACTTCTGGACATAGCACTAAAACATCAGGTTTGTCAAACCTAAATTAATGCTAACAATAATCAATTTCATGCTTCACCAAGTTTGAAAACATCCTACGGACCATGTGACAGCATCAAACAACATACTGAAATAGTCCAACATCAACATACTACTTTACAACACTCTACAACCACCTGAAACAAAGAATACTTCCATCTTGTGCAACTAGTCGCACAACCAATGAACTCCAATACATGAATGGAACTTGCAAAGCAACTCAACACTCAAAACTCCAAGGGAAGGTAAGTACAAACAATATTAGCACATTCCCAAATATGCAAGACATGAAACCTCTACATGGTGAAATGCAGAGAAATTCCATTTCTCAAAGACAACCTTCTTCATAGGGAAGGCATTGTCAAATACAACTTCCACTATTGCATGATCCAAAAACTAAGACCATGGATATAGTACCTTTGAACACCTCTAATCGTCAAATCAAAACTACATAAGCATATCATCAACCATGAAGAAATGTAGAGCACAACACTTAACACACCTTTATCACCTTGCATACTCTCTTATTCAAATTTTCTCAAAATCACTTGGAAACCAAGTGAACCCATTGCATTTTCAACACCTTCTCATCACCACGACATCTCCTCAACACAACCACACTAGGGGTATACATTAAACCAGAACATATCCATACTAGGTGTTGACATCAATCTAACATCAAGCCATAACACAGATGAGAACATAGTGCAACACTCTTCAACAACTCCAACAATCTCCACATACAATAGGTTGACATCAATGAAAACATTAATGACAACACCAGAAATCTCCAACAACTCCAAATATCCAAAAATATCCTCATTTTTCATTGATAACAATACCTTCTCTAAAAAACTATCAACAACAAAAGAAACTCTACATCAAGAAACACTCCCTCAAGTACTAGGGCATCTCTTACACTTTACTTTCACTTTAGCAACACACACTCTCTCCTTTTCTTTTTAGAATTTGTCTCTCCCCCTGTGTTTTTTAACCATATTCCCCCCTTTAACATCAATGGTAGAGGGTAACAATATCACCTACACACTTCACTTTAGACAACACCTACAATATTATTTCTCTCTTATGCTTAATCTCTACTACACTCTCCCCCTTAGGGGCACAAGATATTCTCCCCCTAACTACACCAATCAAAACCACTACTACCTGCTCCTCCTGAGAGGTAGCCTTCATCAGTTCAAACCCAAGAATGTATCTTGAAATGCTCCACTTGACATATACACACTTTTATGTATCTAGCTGAAAGGAGGGGAAATAATCCCTAACTTCTACTAGAGATACTCAAATTTATCTTTTAGAAGAGACTTTGTAAAACTATCTACCACCTGATCCTTTACAGGCATATACTCAAGCTTTATTCCATTCTCTACAACTCTCTTTCTTAGAAAATGATACCAAATAGATATATATGCTTTTTTCTTGAATGCATTACCAGATTTTTTAAAATATTTATCATTTGTAGTATCACACAAGATAGAAATGGGTTCATCACATGATACTTTGATGTCTTTCAATGTCTATTTCATCCACAAAAACTGAGTGCAACATGATGCTACAACAATATACTCTACCTCTGCAGTAGATAATTACACAAAATCATGCTTCTTACTCAACCAAGAAACTAATTTTCTTCCAAGAAAGAAAGGACCTCCACCTGTACTTCTTCTATCATTTTCCCAACCTTCCCAATCTGCATCTATATATGCACTTAAGGAGAAATCAATAAACCTAGGATACAATAGACCAAATTTTGGAATTCCCTTCAAATATCTAAATATCCTTCTCACTTCTACCACATGTGATTCTCAAGGATATTCTTAAAATCTTGTCACAAGACATACTCCGCGCATGATATCTGGTCTAGTAGTAGTTAGATATAGTAGTCCACTGATCATTAATTTTTACTTGCTCTGATTTGTCTTAGGATATTCATTATTTTTTCTCAAATTACAATCAATAACCATGGGAGTACATATTGGTTTAGAATCCTCCATTCAAAACTTATTCAACATTTCTTTGAGATACTTCGATTGTGAAATTAAAATACCTTTTTCTAACTTATTGATTTGTAGCCCAAGGAAGAAATTCATCTCCCCAAAAATTGACATCTCAAACTCTTTTTGCATCTCCTTTGTAAATTTCTTACGCATGCCTTCATTTCCTCCAAAAATAATGTCATCAACGTACACAACCACAATTAGGATTTTCTCTCCCTCAACCTTAAAGTAAAGGTTTCTATCTGCAACTTACCTTTTTTGAATCCTTTTTGCAATAAGTACTTATCCAATCTTGCATACCAAGCTCTAGGAGCCTATTTGAGCCCATATAATGCCTTCTTTAATGTATAGATTATATAAACATCATTAAATGACGACTAAAAACCTTATAATTTTTCATTGTATACCTCTTATTCCAACTCACCATTCAAAAATGTAAACTTCACATCTATTTGATATACCTTGAAGTCTTTATGTGTTGCAAAAGCCAAGAAACATCCTAATGGCTTCCATTCTTGCTACCGGAGAAAATATCTCTTCAATATCTATTCCTTCTACTTGTGAGTAGTCCTTATACATAAGTATATCCTTGTTCCTGACAACTTTTCCATCCTCATTCAGCTTGTTTCTATCACATTATTGTTTCCTAATCTTAGGGCCAATTCCCAATTTTGAATCTTCTCAATCTATCGCAACTTTTCTTTCATAGCTTTAATCCACTTTTCATATTTGCATGCCTCAATTACTGTCTTAGGTTTTATCTCAGAAAGAAAGAAAAAATTTACCTATTCCTCTTGGGTATGTGAAGGATCATGATGGGCCAAAAAGTGAAGATATGTAAGTGGTATGATGGCCCATGTGACTGACGACCTTTTTTTTACCCAAAATTGATGAAACGAAAAAGGTTTTTGAAAGATATTCTCAGCTTTCCACCAATATAAACTATATTTTACTTTGAATTTAATAAATAATTATTATTCATTTTCTATTTGAATTACGACTAAAGTCCCGACTGATAGGTCGATTGAAAAAAATCTATAACTTTCAAATGGTATCACATTTTTTGAATCTATAACATGTGTTACATTCTATGCTTCACATACTATAGGATTTTTAAAAAAAGTTGAATTTCAAGAAGTTTTGACCAATTTAAGGTTGTCAGACATACGAGTTTTTATATTTTTTAAAAGTTGTAATAAAAAAATCATAATTAGTTATTTACTTGGAAAAAATTACCAAAAAATATGCATCACATCAGGACATTGGTATATGCAGGATCATCATGGAAAAAACAGGCCCTTAAGTGGCAAAAAATTCAGAAAAAACAGAGTTAGGCAACTTGACGTAAAAATTTGAATAAGTTATCTATATTATTTCAAACATATATAAGAATAGAATATGTAGAAATTGAATGTAGTTTCTAAACTACTAGGTTTTTTTAAAAAAAAATATATATATAAAAATTTGAAATTTAAATGCAATGGTACTTAAATTCTCGGAAAAATAAGAAGTAGGTGTCCTGCCCTGACCACCCTAACCACAATAAAATGATAATATTTTTTTATAATATTTTAGATATAATTAGAGGACTCATGCCCCGATGTGATGCATATTTTTTTTGTAATTTTTTTCCAAGTAAATAATTAATTATGAATTTTTTATTACAACTTTTCAAAAAATATAAAAACTCATATGTCTGACCACTCTAGCTTAGTCAAAACTTCATGAAATTCTTTTTTTTTTAATCCTATAGTATGCAAAGCATAGAATGTGACGCATGTTTTGGATTCAAAAAATGTGATACCGTTTGAAAGCTATAAATGTTTTTCAATCAGCCTATCAATAAGGACTTTAGTCATAATTTGATAGAAAATGAATAATAATTACTTATTAAACTCAAAGTAAAGAATAACTTCAATATTAGTGGAAATCTGAGAATCTTCTTTAAAAACCCTTTTCGTTTCATCAATTTTGGGTTAAAAAATAGTTATCAACCACATACCCATCATATTGCCACTTTTTGGCCCATCATGATCCTGTACAGACCCACATGAGTCCTCTACTTATATCTAAAATCTTATAAAAAAATATTATCATTTTATTGTGGTTAGGGTGGTCAGACAAACACCTACTTCTTATTTTTTCCCTAAAATTTAAGTACTACTACATTGAAATTTCAAATTTTCACCAAATAGATTTTTAATTTTTTTAAATAAACCTAGTAGTTTAGAAAATAAATTCAACTTGCTACATATACTATTCTTACATATTTTTGAAATAATATAGATAACTTATTCAAATTTTTATGTCAAGTTTCCTAACTTTGATTTTTCTAATTTTTTTGCCACTTAAGGACCTATTTTTTCATGATAATCCTGCACATACCCTCTTACATGAAAGCTCTTCTTCTTGTCAACATACCTTTACTCTTATCTCCAATTAATTGATATTTAGAATGATTCTTCTACACATACTTAGGAGTATTAGGGATCTTTTCTGAAACTTCTTCCTCTTCCACTTTCATCTCTTTCTCTCTCTTCTTCTTTTTCTTCTTCACTATAAGGGGGTTCATCAGATTCATATCCTTCTATCAACATAGAACTTTGATGTGGTTCTTCATCCACTTTGACACTTGCATTTTCAACTATCCTCTTCAACATTTTGTTATAGCATTTGTATTCCTTTCTCTTTGCCGAGTATCCAAGGAAGATTCCATCATCAAATCTTGTACAAAACTTTCCTAATTTTTTATCATCTCTTCTAATATAGATTTTACTTCAAAGCACTCTAAAATATTTCACAGTAGGAGGCTTAGCATACAATAACTCATAGGGAGTTTTTGAACTATTCACTCTTGCTTGACCTCTATTAAGAATGTACATTGCAGTATGAATTGCTTCTCTTCAATAGACATCTAGTAGATTTCCTTCCTTCATCATAGTTCTTGTTGCTTCTTAAACCATCATATTCTTCCTCTCCACAACTCCATTCTGCTAAGAACTCCCAGGAGCTGAGAAATGTCTATTTATCTCATGATCTTCACAAAAAACTATTAAAATCATTAAAGGTGAACTCACCACCTCTATCAAACCTTAAGCACTTTATTTTAAGATCCATTTCATTCTCAACCATATGTTTACATGATTTAAACTTATCTAGAGATTTTGATTTTTCTTTGAGAAATGTCACCCAAGTAATTTTGGAATAATCAGCTATCAACAACATAAAATACCTGTCACCTTGAGAGCTTCTTATCTTTGTTGGTCCACATAGGTCTAGATGCACCAACTACAAAGGACTTGTGGTAGAATATTCTCTAGTCTTGAACCTATTCTTTTCCTTCTTTCCAAAATGACACTCTTTGTAGATTGTGTCGATAAGGTTTGTGATTCTTGGAAAATCTCACACCATCAATAGAACTATTCTTTACTAGGCTATCAAAATTGATGTGATCCATTCTTCTATTCTATAGCCAACCTTCATTGATGTGATACATAAAGAACTTAACACCACCACCTTTGAGTTGATAAACATTTCCTTATGTCCTTGTTCCTATAGCAACTAGAGTTCTAGAGTTTCCTTTTTTGATTTCACACCATTATCTTGAAACACCAAATTGTATACTCTGCTACACATTTTTTAATACACTCAGAAGATTATGCCAGAGATACTTGTCATAAAGAACATCATCTATTTTATTCTTCCCATCAAAATTAATTGAACCCTCTCCATAGATCTTAGCAAATGCATCATCACCAAACATAACAAGATGACCATTATACTTTAGAAGTTTTAAAAAATTACTCTTGTGACCTATAATATGATTTGAGCATCCACTGTCAATTATCTAGTAGTTCCTCTCCTCTCTTGCATGAAAATTTTTCAACATAGTTC
Source organism: Sequoia sempervirens (assembly GCA_007258455.2). Taxonomy (NCBI): domain Eukaryota; kingdom Viridiplantae; phylum Streptophyta; class Pinopsida; order Cupressales; family Cupressaceae; genus Sequoia; species Sequoia sempervirens. Next base: position 16,297 of record VDFB02277946.1, on the reverse strand, counting down.
CTTCAATATTGTGACCTATTTTTGGAGTACTTTCCTTCACACATATTTCAGGATTAGTAGAATTAGTTCTAATATTTAGAGCCATGAACAAGAATTCATCACTACCATCATCAAGATAATCTTATTCCTTATCATCATATACACCATTCTCAAGTTTCAAACATAATAACTCTTCCTGACAAATTTACCTTTATGATCCTTATGTTTGTCATTTGCAACATTGATTGGATATTTAGAAGCATAATGACCTATCACTTGTTCCACAATTGAAACAATTGAAGGGTAACTTACCTCTATATTTTCCAATGCCCTTTATCAGTCTTCTTAAACATATTTCTTCCACCTCATTGAGATCAGATGGATTAGATTCGACATCATTTTCTACCTTGTTGACTTTAAAAGCAGTTTCTTTACTTGTAGCATATTTTCCAAACTCTCTCAATTCAAAAGAAACTAAAGCACCAAAAATTTGATCTCTAGAATATTTTTCCATATTCTAAGCTTCCTCAATAGAAAAAAAAATTCAACTATAATATTTAGGAAGAGTTCTCAGTACCTTTTTCACAACTTGACTTTCTTCCAGCTTTCCACCAAGACAGTTGATGACATTGACAACTTCATCTACTATGAGCATGTAGGTTGTAATATCTTCATATTCAAACATTCTTAGAGTTTCAAAATTGGCTTTGTAATTCTGCATCTTTTCTTGCTTGACCTTATCATCTCCTTCATAAATTCTCTACAACTTTACCTAGACCTCTTTAGAATTTTGAGACTTATCACATTTCTGTGTTCTGAATTAGAAAGACCACTCATGATAACATTTCTTTCTTTTCCATTATTCTCATAATCCTTGATCTCATCATCACTTGTCAGACCATGAGTAAACAAAGTTTATTTAGTCTCAACTAGTTTCCAAACTCCAAACCCTAGAGCTTTCTAGTAAGCATAATTTTTCCCATTGAACATAGGATCTTTGACACCCTTCTTGTGTGCCATCAGATCTACCTCAATTGGTTAAGCTTCTTTCAAGGAAAATTTCTTTGATACCATTTGTTAGATGCATAGAACAACTAAGAGGGGGTGAATCAATTATACATTAAAAAATTTAATCCCTTATTATCTTTCAAAACTTATCAACCTTTAAACCATTATCAAGCATTAGAAGAATGTAAACATATAAAAATAGTAACACAACAACATCCATACACAATAAAACACCTGGTATACATGAAAATACTTGATCAAGGAAAAACCATGGTGAGAATTATCTCACATATATATGAATAGAAACACCGAATACAATAGGATCACTGTGAGAAGGGATCAATTCCTAGAAAAGAAGAAAGAATCACTACCAAGAGTTCACTACCCAAAGGAATCATTGTTCAAAAGAAAGAAGAATATAAAAAATATATTACAGAGAGATTAATTATCTCAAATCGATAGGAATATCCACCACTATAACTCTATTCCATCAGTAACCTTTGGCTCACTACCTCCAACAACTTCAAGTACACAAAAATATAGAAACCTTCTTCTCACTGCGTTTGGTAGCATTAGGCTTTTAATCTCACACTCAAATCACCAAACTTGATCACATCTACATCACACACTCTCATCTACCACATCTCCAATAATTCACCTTGTATTTATACCATCCACAACCTCAAACAACTTCATAAGGTCAGCCTCAAATGGAACATATTCACCTCAAATATGCAACACCAAATAGATTAGCGCCAAACACTTGTGGTGTAAAGATGCGAAGGTAGACCACACTAAGTGTTAACTATGACCCAAATCTACATCAACACACTTTTCTTTTCATCCATAATCCATGAAGCACTTCCAAACATAGCACAAATAATTTCAGGTTGGAAAAACCTAAATTGACACTAATAATAATCAACTTCATGCTTCACAAAGTTAGAAAGCATCCTACAGACCACATGACAACACCAAATAACATACTATAATATTCCAACATCAACATACTACTCTCCAACACTACTACAACCACTTAAAATAAGAATACTTTCATCTTGTGCAACTAGTTGCACAACCAATGAACTCCAACACATGAAATAAACTTGTGGAGAAAATCATCACTCAAAAAAGAAAGGAAAGGTAGGTATAGATAATATTAGCATGTTCCCAAATCAACAAGCTAATAAACCTCAACATAGAGAAATACATAGCAATTCCATTTCTCCTAGACATCCTTATCCAGAGGCAACAACCTGTCAAAAACAACTTCCACTGGCACACAATCCAAAACCTGAGACCCTAGCTATAGCACCTCTAAACACCTTTGATCATCACATCCAAAACTCATAGGAATATCTTCAATCATGAAGAAATGTGGAGCATGACACAAAAAACACATGTGTCACCTTGCACACTCTCTTATTCATTTTTTCTAAAAAAGGACTTGGAAACCAAATGAACCTATTGCATCTCCAACACCTTCTCATCACCATGCCTCAACACAACCACATTATGGGTAGACATTAAACCATAACATATCCATACTAGAGGTTGACATCAATTTGACATCAACCCACAATACAAATGACAACAGAGTGCAACACTCTCCAACAACTCCAACAATCTCCACATACAAGGGGTTGACATCAATGACAACACTAATGACAATAGTAGAAATCTTTAACAACTCCAAATGTCCAAAATTTATAACCAATGTTAGCTCCAAACAAGGTTCTTAGAACCACATTGATAGCTTATGAAATTTTCATAATCGAGTGAAGTCTCCAACAATGCTTGGAGGAAGAGATGTTGATAGAACTTAATCAATATTTAGATTTGAATGATGGATGTTGGCATTTATAGTAGAATAAGGAAATATTTTTTGACTTTCCCATGCAATTTTTTTTTCTTTTCTCGTAAAGTCTCAACCTCTAGTGGAATCTTGCAACTTTATGTAAGTGAAAGTGTTTCTAAAGGGAAAAATGATAAAGATTTTAAAACTTCACTTATGTTACTATACATCCATCCCCATCTATATTTAACATCTAGATTGTTACATCATATGTTTGCATTATTCTAGTATCCCATTTTATATACTTTTATGGTCTATCAAGATATTTTCCTTATCCTATCTGCATCCCATCATCTAGTTTTTTCCTATTTTTGTTCCTTGTGAATAAGTGGTTCCTTTTTATGTATATCCTTGTATACTTTCTATCTGGATGTGGAGATTTGTTTCATATCCATGTTGCATGTCTAGTTCACAAGTTTTCCGCACAAGATCCATTCTTCCTCTCTTCCAAATTCCTAATGTTTATCCATGAATCTCCTATTCCCTCTTACTTTTCAACATTCTTTCCATTCTTCCAATTCTTTGAACTCCTATTTTATTAGATTTCCCATTGTACTTGGATGTTTGGATCCCTTCCAAATATATTTTTTCAAATCCACTTCCACAATCAACTCTTATAAAGTGATTCTAATAATTTTTTAACTCATGTTTTCTCCTTATGAAAATTTCATCCTAACATCTAGGTATTTTTCTTCTCACTTGGAAATTTTGTCTTGATGTTCAATCTCACACCTAGTCTTGCATTTTCTTCCATGCATTCCATCATGTCCTCTTACAATTTTTTTAATTTTCTCACATGCATTTCATCATGTCCACTCACCCATTTTTTAATGTTTCAAAGTGAATAATTCAATTTTCATGTTTCCCATACAAATATTGTATCCTCTTCTTATTTTTGGATGTATATCAACCTCTTGAAACTTCCATAGGTGCACAGTAAAAAAAATAGATTTCCTAATGAATTCCATGTGTGGAGTTTGTGTATGCAAGATCTCACAGTTGTAAGATGATCTCCCCTTTCTCCCATATAAATAGACTAGGATAAATGTTAGGTTGTAAATGTGTACTATAGATGCAATACAAATAAAAAAAGTGTGATCTTTCTCTTCCTCAACCCACACAAGAATGGAACTCTCAAATCATGATGCATCTAGTTTTTAGAAAGGAATATAAAGAATTTATGCTATGATAGATTGAGTAGCATGATTTTTATATTGGACACAAATAATGCCTATGACAAATTTAATTGGAGATTTTTAATAAAAATATTAGATAATTTAAAGGGCTCTAAAAAGAATGGCTAATATGGGTATTTAACTACATAACAAATATGTGGCACACAATCTTGATTAATGACTCTCCTTATACCTTCATTGAATCCACAGGGATCTAATGTATTCCTTTATCTTTGCTATTATGGTAGAATATTTAGGTTATCAAATATTGTACCAATCAAGGTAATTTGGTGCACATGAAGGTGACATATTTGCTTCTCAATATTACTCGCCAACAATTAGTAAAAAACACTATAATCTATGGTCAAGCTAAGGTCCAAGAGGTATCCACTATTCAATCACTCAGATTAATAAATTATGCTACAAATTTTGGTTAGATAATAAATAGGAAAAGTCAAAAAATTATTTCTTTAACACTAATTAGTGGTCAACACAAAGGTCAATAAAGGCTATCCTAAACCTTAACATTGAATAATTACCATGCAAATATGTGGGTGTACATCTATTTAACGAAGAAATCAAATCCAACGTATGGGAAGAAACAATTAATAAAATTAGAAGTAAAGATTTGTGTTGGAAGGGGAAGTGGCTCACACTGGATGAGAAAATCCAAATGATCAAGTCGATCTTGTCTGCCATCCCTATTTGTCAACTTTCAAGAACACAAATTTGAAGGAAAGCAAAAGGATAATTAGAGAGCATCATAAATAAATTTATGTGGGAAATCTCAAATGAGGAAACACATATTCTCGTAATTGGTTGGAAGAAAGTGTATAGGGAAAATGAGAATGAAGGAGTGGGAATTTAAGAAATTGAAAAAAATAATATTGCTCTTGGAGCAAAGTTGGTTTGGAGAATGTATAAATACCATTGAACAAAATGGTGTCAAATCATAAAGAAAAAATATATGGATAACGAAGATCAAGAAAGAATCCCCACCAACTTCAATGCCTCGAATGGCTTAAATGTGTGGAATTTCATGTTAAAATTCGTAGCCCTTATCACAAATCACATATCTTAGGTGATCAATAATGCTGCCAAGGAGAATTTTTTGGGTAGATTCGTCGAATTCATGTCTACCTTTATCTAATCTACCCTATATTTTTGTTGTTCAGGACCAAATACCTGACTTCTCAAATGTGTATGTGAAGGATTTTTTAATGCCTTTTTTTGTGTGGGTCATGGAATCTACAAAAACTTGAAGCACTAATGATCATGATCGATAGAAAAAACCGTTGGAGGAACTTTAGAAACACATCATTGTGTGAAACATAAAAGATGGATTCTAAAATCTAGACTACACTTGAGCAAGCTATGGATTGGCTAGTTGAAATATGTTCCAATTAAATGGACATTACCCAAGGCTAGTGCATTTCTATTATCAGCCATCCATAAATGGACGTTAACTACTGACCGCCTTAAATATTTGGGAATTGAAAGACCTTCAAGATGTATAATGTGTAAAAAAGATGAATAATCCATATTTCATTTATTAGTTAATTTCCTCTTTATGAATTTGTAGGAATTGGCTTCTAGATTACCTTAAATGGCTAGACCCTCTTTAGAATGATATCTACCAACTTTTTGTTGTTTGGCCAAAAGTGATACAATCTATTTGGGAAGGCCTCTAGGTTGCAAATCCTTCATTGCTGATATGGGAGATTTGGAAGGAAATAAATAATAGAATCTTCAATAAAAAAGAAACAGCAGTGGCATTGATCTTGAAAAAGATGAAGATGAGTATATGTGAGGTAACAAGATCAAAATTACCTACTTTAGGCCTTAAATATTTCACTTCATGAGTGGAAGATCATGAAAAGTACGAACTCCCTTCATATTCCATAGTGTTTTAAAACCAACCCACCAAGAAAGACCAAGTGGGCTATGGTTAAATGGTTCCCTCCACTAAGAGGATGCCTAAATATGAACTTTGATGGTGCACCGAAAGTCAATCCCAACATATCAAGAGTTGAAATTGTAATTTGAAATGACTATGGTGAACTTATTTGGTCAATCATGAAGAAATTACCATTTAGTTCCAAAAACAAGGTTGAATTCAGAGCACTTCTAAGAGGTCTTATTTTTTCCAAGAAATGTAATTAACGTAAATAGACATAGAAGACACCTCACAAATCTATGACAATGCCATTAAGAGTCAGAACATTCTAAACATGAAAGTACAAAATATTGTTGAATCAATTTGGGTGATATTGGAGGAATTGATGAACTTTATAATACCCCATTGCTATCAAGAAGGTAATAGAATGGTGAACTTCCTTGCCAACAGGGCATATGAGTTGGTTGATGAGTAGATTGTTCTAGGTACATCCCATAATTGGGAAAAAAATCTTGACATAATGTAAGAAAATATGGCATTCATGTGGTTTTTCTCAGAGGTGATGAAATTATAGTATTTTTTAATTTCATTTGACCATCGACTACCTATTTTCCATGGCTACTTTGTATTCATAGTTGATCTCTCTCATGGATTCAATTTTCACTGCATAAATAAGATTTTAGTGGAAATAGTTTCAAATTATTGTTCTTTGGGATTTCTCGAGATATCCAAATAAGATGAAATCCTACCTCAATATCCTAATGAAAAAATCCTAGAATGATCAAACCAAATCACTATGAAAGATTTGATAAATTGTAAAGATTATGTAGAAGACAAAGACTCCTATTTTTTGGCATTCCAAATGTGACTAAGATGAGGGACCCATTTGGCCAAATACGAGCTACAATAACATTGAATTCTCTAAGAGTATGAATAAAAGAGATAGAATCAATTTTTTTACAAAAGAAAAATATTTTGCTTCACAAAATATACCAACCCCCAAGAAGATTTATGAGATCTTTCATTATTCAAAATTGGGACCAAAATCATGGAATCTATCTCACATATTATCTTGTTCAAACCCATCTGAATAGGTTTCTCTAGATTCACAAGGATGGATTAATCATCCATCTATTTATTAGTGCCAAACCCCATAGAAAAACAAAAAACAAGTGAACTAAATCATCATTATAATTCTCAAATCCAACAATCTACATAGCACTTATGCACTCTATTCACCTTATTGGAAGGTTTAATCCTAGGGATAGAAAGAGTAGAGAACCAAATGATTCAATTCTAATTTTCTCAAGATTGTATTTATGTTAATAATCCCTTCCCATTTGAAAAATGATCGGGATGGCATTTGCGTGCTCTGCATGCTGAGCTAGGGTGACCGTGCCCTAGCTTGTTCTCTGTGTGTTGCTCACTTCTGTGTTGTGGGGGGGGGTTTGAAGCTATCGGGGCTGTGGTGGTGGGGTTTTTTTCTTTTCTGGAGGCCTTCTTGCTGTTGTTTGGGTGGCTTGTGGGTGGAAGGGTTTTGATCCTTCCCTTGGGGGCTTTTCTTTTTTTCCATTTCTTGCTAAAGTGTCCTGGGGGTTTGCATGCCTGCTGGGGATCTTGTTTTTTGGTATGCTGGGTGGGGAAACATCTGGGGTTAGCCCCAAATTGGATTTCTGATCAGCATTTGGTTCGAAGCCTTCGATGCATGGAGTGAATGTTTTTGATAATACATTGTTTTCTTCAGAGATGGAGATGAATGATCTAGGATTGGCTAGTGGTTCCCGAATTATGAAGATTAATGGGTGTTTGGAAAGATGCAAAGAGCGACCGAAGCTGATTATCCCGATGGAAATGCTTGCAGATGATATTGAATACTATTCAAGGCACTCTTTTTATTGCAAGTTCATGGGTTTGAGAGTCTCGCTGCAATTTTTGGAATCCTGGGCTCAGCGGACTTGGATGCCGGAGGGGGAGATGGAGATTAGGCTCCTTGCGAACAACTTTTTTATGGTCTCTTTTGATTGCATGGCATATCAGAATAAGGTCTTCGAGGGTGGCCCCTATTTTTATAACCAGGTGGGTTTTTTTATCAAGCCATGGCATGTTGGCTTCTACCCGACTGAGGCAATACCGAGTTAGATTCCACTTTGGGTTCGGTTGCCGTGGTTTCTAGTTGAGTGTTGGCGGGATGACGTGTTGCATTTGGTGGCGTCAATGCTCGGTAAACCTATTGGGTCTTCACAACAGACATAGTATAAAAAGGTAATGACTTTTGCTCGTATCTGTGTAGAAATTGATTTAAGCAAGCCACTGCCAGATTCTGTTGAAGTGAGTGATGGATCATATACTTGGGTACAACAGCTAGATTACGAAACCCTATCTTTTTGGTGTCGTCTTTGTCATGAATATGGTCACTTGCAGCGTAGGTGCCCTAGGGCTAAGCTTGTGGTGCCCCAACCTTCTCAGCCTTCTCATAATCCTCCTAGGACTGATAATGGTAAGGAGCCTATTCCGGGTGATGGTAATGGAGATAATGGTTATGTCCCTGTCAAGGCTCGCAATAGGAATCAGGGCCTGAAGAGGACCTTGAGGGAGAGGCAGGATGATGAAACTTTTAATAGGTTTGAGGTGCTAGATGATCTCAGCCAGGAGGAAATGAATCCGGGGTTGCTGAACTTGGATCAGGGAACTTTGGGTACAGGACAGGTTGGGCCACCATTAGAGGCCATGCAGGTTGTGCAAGAGATTGGGGTTGGGCAGATGGATACGGATCAACAATTGATTGTCTAGACTGAACAAGAATCTTCTATTGGAGCTTCAAAGAGTGGTGGAGGTGGTTCCCCATTGCCCCTGAAAGGAGGAAAGGATGTGGGGAAGAGCTCTTTGGCCTCCTCTTGTTTGGGTATTCAGCAAAATGAACTAAAGAAAGGGGTTGGTGACAAGACTTCCAAGCTGGGAAGGAAAAAGGATATGGAGAAGATTAAATTAACTGGGGAAACTTTGGTGGAGTCAGGGTCAGTCAAGACCCTTGATTCACATTTTTCATGCCCCCAGAAATGATTATTCTCTCATTGAATGTAAGGGGCTTGAACAGTGGCCCTCAACAAAAAGTTGTTCGTGATTTGGTTAGGAATCATTCTCCGGATGTTCTTTTTCTTCAAGAGACTAAATTATCTGTTGATAATATGTTGTCCATGGCTCCAAAGTTGTGGAAATATGGTGAATGCCAGTGTGTGGGGGCTCTTGGTACTTCTGGAGGGGTGGCTTGCTTTTGGAACCCTCAGAATATTTTCCCTCTATGGTGGATGTCCTCTAGATCCTCTATATCCCTAGTCGCCTCTTGGTATGAGACTGGTGAGTGTATTCTCCTCTCTAATGTGTATGCTCCTGTTGAGTTTCTGGGTAAACAACTTCTATGGTCCCATCCTCGTTTTGTTCGTAGCTTAGCTCCTTACCATCCGTGGGTTATGGCTGGCGATTTTAATGCTATTGTGGAGTTGTCTGAGAAAAGAGGTGGAATTCCTAGGTTGGAGCCTTCTGCTCTGTTATTCAGAGATAGCATTTTTGAATTAAATCTTATTGATGTTCTACCTAGTAATGGTCACTTCACTTGGAATAATAGGAGAATTGGTGAAAGTTATGTTGTTGAGAGGCTAGATCGATTCTTGGTTTCCTGTTATTGGGTTGGAGACTTATGGTCCACTCGATCTGAAATTCTTGATTGGAGAGGTTCTAATCATTGGCCTATTAAGCTTAGTATTATCTCTGCATGGGGGCCTTGGTCTCCCTCATTCAAGTTCCAGCTTATGTGGTTACGGGATCCCACTCTTCATGATTATGTGGCTGAGTGGTGGCGGATTGGTAGACCAACTTTTGGTATGGCAATGTACACATTCTCCAAGCTTCTTTAGTTTGTCAAATATCAGCTTAAAAGGTGGAATCGGCGATGTTTTGGTAATATCTTTCATGCTAAGGTTGCTTCACAGGAGGAGTTGAATAATATTACGCGGTTGATTCATGAGAATGGAGCTTTGAGGATCTTCTAAGGGAGGAGGCTAAGACTTTGAAAGTGGTTGAGGAATTTGAATTGCGGGAAGAAATCTATTGGAAGCAAAAGGCCCGCGTTGAATGGTTACAGGAAGGTGATAAAAACACCGCCTTCTTCTTCAATTCTGTGAAGGACAGGAGGCATGGTAATTCCATTCCTATTCTGGTGAATGATAGGGGTGAACGTCTTGCCTTGTTTCAAGAAATCTCTGTTGAGGCATCTCAGTATTTTGCTACTTTATTTAGGGAGGATTCACAAGGGGGCTCTGTTGAGGAAGCACAGGTTCTTTCTTGTATTCCTCAGTTGGTCTCCAGGGAGGCGAATGAGTATCTGATGAAAGATATCTCTCTTGATGAGTTGGAGGGGATTGTGTTTCAGATGAAGAAGGGTAAAGCTCCTGGTCCTGATGGTTTCCCAATTGAATTTTTTCAAGAATTCTGGGATATCATAAAGTTGGATCTTCTGGCTGTTGTCCTTGAGTCCCAAAGGAATAAACAGATGCTTCGTGCTCTGAATTCCACCTTCCTTGCTCTCATACCCAAGTGTGAAGGGGCTGATAGGTTATCTCAGTTCTGACCTATCTCTCTTTGCAATGTGGCTTATAAAATCATTTCAAAGTTATTGGCTGAGAGATTGAAGAAGTGGCTTAAAGTGCTGATTTCAGAGGAACAGAGTGGATTTGTGGCTGGTCGGCAGATTCTTGATGGGGTTGTCATTGCTACGGAGACCATCCACTCCATGGACAACTCCCATGAGAAGGCTATGTTCATTAAGCTGGATATGGCTAAGGCTTATGACAGGGTTAGATGGTCTTTTTTGTAGAAGATCCTTGTTGCTTTTGGTTTTGGTGAGGAGTGGATCCAATCGGTCATGAGTTGTGTCACGTCTGTTTCCTTCTCAGTTTTGATAAATGGAGATCATTCTGAACTTTTTGGTGCCTCTAGGGGTTTGCGCCAAGGGGATCCTCTTTCTCCGTATCTTTTTTTGCTTCTTGTGGAAGGCCTTGGATGTTTGGTGAAAAGAAGGGTGGAGCTTGGCATCATTTAGGGTTGGCGATGGGGTGGAGACTTGCCTCCGCAATCTCATTTACAGTTTGTTGATGATACTGCCATGATGGGGATGGCTACTATTAGGGAAGCTACTAACTTGAGGCAGGTTTTGGACATATATCTTGTTGCTTTAGGACAATTGATTAATGAGGAGAAGTCTTCCATATTCTTCTTCAATACACCGAGCCCCATACAGAGAAGAATTGCTAATATCTTAAGGTTTCAGATAGGGGTTCTCCCTTTGACTTATCTGGGTTTCCCAATTTTTGTTCGCCATCTTCCCAAGGGTTCTTGGTAGAATATTATGATAAGCTCCGTGCAAAAGTTGATCATTGGACCCACAGATGGTTGTCTTTTGCGGGGCGGGTTCAGCTTCTCAAGTCGGTGGTGCAGGCTCTCCCTACCTACAGATGTATGCTTCAGGCGGCTTCGATGGGTTTTCTGAGGGAGTTGGATTCTCTTGAAAGGCAGTTCTTATGGGCAGGAAGTTTGGCTTCTTCCAAGTGGAGCCTGGTTAGGTGGGATGTTGTGTGTAGCCCAAAGCAATTTGGTGGTCTTGGTCTTCGACAGTCTGTATTATCTGGAGTGGTTGTGGCTGCTAAGCTATTTTGGAGATGGTGTGTGGAACAGGATCAGCCGTGGGCCAGGATATTATCTCATAAGTATTTCCCAGGGATTCCACGGCAGGATCTTCCTCGTTACCCTCTTGAGGGGAAAGGTTCAATGATTTGGAATACTCTTCAGAAGGGTGCAAAGCTTATTAAGGAAGGTTTATTTTGGATCTGTAGACGAGGAACTGAAGCTCTCTTCTGGTCGGATTCTTGGGATGGATTCCCTCCACTTACTTCTCAGTTTCCCAATCTACTTCCTTTGTGCCAAAGATTTCTCGAGGCTGGCTGGGCTAGGGTGAGTGACTTCAAGTCTGTTGCTTCTTTTGGTCAGTTGGAGGTAGCTCATTGGAAGGATCCCGCAGAGTGGCCAGATTTGGGACTTGCGGAAGAAAGTGCTGAGCTTCACAAGATTCTTCATAGTAGGAGTTGTAGTTATCTTCTGGAGGAAGATATTCTTGCTTGGACCCATAATCCTAAGGGGGTTTATTCTATTACTTCTGGTTATCAGGTGTTATTGGCTCAGAAGCTAACTAGGGCAGAGGTTCATTGGTGGAAAAGGGTGTGGAATAAACTCTCGTGACCTAAATGCAACTACTTTGTTTGGACTTTGGCTTGGAATAGATGCTTGACCTGGGATAACATTCGTAAACAGGGATTTCAAGGACCTTCAATTTGTGTTTTGTGTGGGGGAGCAGAAGAGGATTCTTCACATTTGTTCTTTCGGTGCCCCTTTGTTGTGCAGCTTTGGCATTGGTGGTGGGAGGTGTGGAAGCTTCCTTGTATTCATGCATGCTCTTTGGTTGAATTATGGGATAGTATGGGAAGACCTCCTTCTATGGCTTCCTTTTTGCAGGAAGTTTGGTTCGTGGGCCCTACCTTTCTGCTTTCGCAGATTTGGTTGGAGCGGAACCGCAGAATTTTTCATGATCAGAAGTTGGTGGGTTGGCAAGTTTGGATGCATATGCTTGAAATGGTGCAGGAGTCTGTTTTAGCTAAATGTGATGTGGTTTTCCCCTTGGAGAGAGGTGATGCTGAGTTGGTGGCTAGACTGGGTCTTCAAGAAATTCATTCATCTTTTGTCAGTTCTAGGAACTGTAGGCATGGGAAAAAGAGGGTCCAACGGGTTGGAAGGTGGTTACCTCCTCCCAATGGATTTCTAAAGATCAATACTGATGGTTCTTCTAGTGGAAATCTTGGGCCTGCTAGAATTGGTAGGGTTGGCAGGGACTCAGCTGGGTCGGTGATTTTTCTATTCTCTATACATGAGGGGGTGAAGATTGTTAACTTCATGGAGGGTCTAGCAATTCTTCATGCTAATGAGAGGGCCCTTGCTTTGGGATGAAGAAAGGTTATATGTGAAGCTGATTCACAAATTTTGATTAATCTCTTGAATGAGCGAAAGATATCTGATATAAATTGGTAGTTGGCTTCAGTGGTTCAACAGATTCTTCAAGTTAGTTCTCGGATGGAGGAGGCATCCTTTGTTCACATCCCAAGGGAGTGGAATCGTGCTGCTGACTGCTTGGCCAAATGGGCCTCTGAGCATGATAGTGGGTGGAAGGTTGAGGATTGGGATCAAGTTAACCCTGAGCTGCATCTGGAATTAGACCGGTTCTTGGAAGAGGATAGGAGGATACATGGGGATAGTTGATTTTGTTTTATGTTGTGGGGTTTTTGCCTTGTTTTTTGGGACTGGGTCCCTTGGTTATTATTGTAATGCTCTTTTCTGATTTCTAATAAAGTTTTTACCCCTTTGTTTTCAAAAAATTCTAATTTTCTCAAAAAATTGAATATCCCAGACAACTAAAACTTTATTAATAGATCACTTAGTCACCAATTTTATTTTTTTTATCAAGTCCAAAATTTTCTACTAGAAATATCTAATAAGACTTCGATAACCTTGAAAATTTTGACATCTTTTTTCCAACATAATTTTCTAAATAATAAAGACATGGTCAATATCCTAGGCCACCAAAATTAAAGAGGCATAAGCAAGAAGATGTCCCAAATTGAGTCCAAATTTAGATATAAAATTATCATGAACTACAAGCTACTCTAGATATGCCACCATTGTCTCTAAAGACCTTTAGAAAAAGCACCAAGAGAAAAGAAGAGCAACACTCTCCTCATCAACCCCACATAGAATGCATTTAGAAGGATATTGGAATTATCTCTTTATGATGTTGTCCAAAATAAACCATTTACTTTCACAAAGAAACCAAAAGAAAAAGTTACATTTATGTCAACAATACTTTTTATATCAGTTTTCACCAAGAAAAATCTTTGTACCCAACTTTTTTGATGTTTTAAAATATGACACTTAGAAGAAATTGAATAAACCTCTTAAGAATCATAACCCCAAACAAGAACATGAATTTCCTCTATATGAAGATAAAAGTGTTATTTAATTTGTAATGTGCTTCAATAGTTAAATTGTTCCAAAGTAATTTTAGAATTATTAAAACAAGACACTACCGTCCTTGAGAAGTCAATTCTATCAATTTTGTGTCAGTTTATTTATATAAACTAATAATAAATAACCATTGAACAGCACAATCAAATACACCAACAATCCAATTGTATCAAGGAATGTCTTTACATTGGCTGTTGAAGGGCACGAATTGAAAGAACAACCCCACCAATACATCAACAATCCTCTCTTCTGTGTTCTGACAGGCTGACTGATAAACTGAACATAGAACAAGTACTTCACAGCTATACTACATCCCAAATTTTCTTCCCAGAACTCATCTCCATTAAATTGGAAACAGAATGATTATCAGCCTAATAAAACTATGTTTGTTCTGGGGAAGATATAAAAGTTTTACTTCTATCACAGTTTTATCTTTTGCATGTGCACTTACAATTAATGATAAACATTAAGAAAATTCATTTCGTATTGGTTAAGCCACTGGTGATGGATACCCACAAGTCAAAGCTTGTACAGAAATCTAGATACTACCCTGGCCAAATTTTATATCTTCAACTTGACATTTTCTCCTTAAAGTCTCACATTTTTTAATGTTTGAATGTAATTTCATTTTGTCAAGTGAATAATAAACAAGCAAACATCACAGGTTTCATATATATTCAGTTTTTTAACGTGTCGAGCCAACTGTGACTTATTAAAAACTGAGCATGCTGCATTAAACTCCATAAAGGTTGCAACCCATCTTTTGGCTCAAACACGACCTTCAATGGCATTGGAGTGCCCCACTTTCTTAATAGCAATTAAAGTTATGTGCAGAATAATGTACTGGATACTAAAACAAGACAGGTGGGCTAGCTGGTCGACTGATGACCAGTTATTACTAGTTTAAAATAATCAGCTAAACTAATCAGCACTGAACAAACAGTCTGTATTGCTTTTTAAGGATTTTATATCATATACGAGTTCATTTTGCTACTTGATACAAGAACATCAGTCTATGCTGATATCTTTTCGAGGGATGCTTAGTACAGTTGTTTTTTTTTTTTTAAATCTAGTTAAAAATGATATTCTAAGTCTAACAGTAAAGCTAATCTACTCTGATAATAACAAAGGTACTTAATGAAGTACATTAAGAACAATCTTATACTGTTTAACTCCAATATAATTGTTGAAAATTAGTTTTTATTAGTTTGAGAAAATCAGCATTTAAACCAACAGTCTGTATTTTTAATAGATGATTTTATATCATCCACAAATTTATGTCACTACTGATACAAAAGAACAAGTCTATGTTGATATTTTTTTGGACCCAAAGACTAAAAGATATCTAATCCACCTGTATTTTTTTTTTTCAAAAAGAACCTGACTAAAGATCACATTCCAATTCTAACAATGTAACAAATTACGGTTCAAAACAATCTTATACTGTTTAACAAAATAATAGACCTTAACTTGCACGGTCTGGCAATTATTTAGAAAACTTCCGTTGTATAAATTAAACAAACGTGCAATAAATAAAAACCAGAAAGTAAATACGTCCAAATAACGCCATCTGTTGTCGAGGTAACTCTCTAATTTTTCACGAGATGAATAAAATAAAATTTCAATTCAATCATCCCCTTCTATTCTATGCTCAGCGTATACTCTAAACCAAATAGAAACTGAGGAGCTGCAGACATTAAAGGAGAAGTCACAGAACATTTTCACCTACACTCAACAATTTCTTCCCCAGCACGCGAAATTCGGGCAGGATAACAGCTTCGAGTGCGAGGGTAAGGAAGATCTGGTTGGGCAGCATTCTTTCTGAAAGATCCAGGAAAATAGCAGGGGCTGTCCTCGTCGATCGTTCCCACAGAAGGTGCCGCATTAGTGCTAAAGCTTCTCGGAATTTCCTTCCCTTGCGGTCCAGGAGATGAATTACTCCTCTGTGAAGCCGCCCTCACGAGCTCATCAAAATCATCATCATTTCTGGAGGAGGTGCTGAAGTTCTTTGACAGGGTAATGGCGGAAACACCGAGACCCCCTGCAGCCAGGCCACTGTAGCTAGTCCTTCCCGCGCACTCAGAGACGCTTCTCACATAAAAATTTAAGGCTTTGACAAGGTATGGAAGAGGGGACAAAGCCTTAATTCTTCTGGAGAGTGATCTTAATCGGGGCTTTTTCGGAACAACACTGGTGGCTTCGCCATTGTTGCCGCCCTCCATTGGGAATTAATTTCAAAAGCCTTGTTTTTCCCTCAAACAA
>VDFB02277945.1:0-16674 GCA_007258455.2 Sequoia sempervirens | reverse complement strand
AAATAATAGACCTTAACTTGCACGGTCTGGCAATTATTTAGAAAACTTCCGTTGTATAAATTAAACAAACGTGCAATAAATAAAAACCAGAAAGTAAATACGTCCAAATAACGCCATCTGTTGTCGAGGTAACTCTCTAATTTTTCACGAGATGAATAAAATAAAATTTCAATTCAATCATCCCCTTCTATTCTATGCTCAGCGTATACTCTAAACCAAATAGAAACTGAGGAGCTGCAGACATTAAAGGAGAAGTCACAGAACATTTTCACCTACACTCAACAATTTCTTCCCCAGCACGCGAAATTCGGGCAGGATAACAGCTTCGAGTGCGAGGGTAAGGAAGATCTGGTTGGGCAGCATTCTTTCTGAAAGATCCAGGAAAATAGCAGGGGCTGTCCTCGTCGATCGTTCCCACAGAAGGTGCCGCATTAGTGCTAAAGCTTCTCGGAATTTCCTTCCCTTGCGGTCCAGGAGATGAATTACTCCTCTGTGAAGCCGCCCTCACGAGCTCACCAAAATCATCATCATTTCTGAAGGAGGTGCTGAAGTTCTTTGACAGGGTAATGGCGGAAACACCGAGACCCCCTGCAGCCAGGCCACTGTAGCTAGTCCTTCCCGCGCACTCAGAGACGCTTCTCACATAAAAATTTAAGGCTTTGACAAGGTATGGAAGAGGGGACAAAGCCTTAATTCTTCTGGAGAGTGATCTTAATCGGGGCTTTTTCGGAACAACACTGGTGGCTTCGCCATTGTTGCCGCCCTCCATTGGGAATTAATTTCAAAAGCCTTGTTTTTCCCTCAAACAAAACTTGTTATATCTGAAATATCTGATTTCTGGCCCCCGATTGTGTGATGGGCATATAAAGTTAAGTAGGTCAGAGTGATAGGGACATATGCATATCGAATAACGCGGAGTTGAAAAGAGGAGTACATGAACAGTCAATAAATTAGGGACCATTGCATTTATTTTATGTCGGTGATTTTGAGATTCGAAGCTAAGGAAAATGGCTACTGCATTATATAAATGACTAATGTATTATAATAATTCGAGTTGTTGATTATATATATTATAATAGCAACTGCACCTTTGTGTGCAATGGGTACACTGAAGAGGTGTGGAAGGTCAGTTACTAATAAAATTGGTCTATTTTATGCTTATATTTAGCAGTATATGAGGTCAATTGGTAAGTAATTTGGTAAATGATGTTTGTTCAAAAAAGGTCTTAATGGAGAAGTGATAGCTTCAATCAACTATGAACCCTCTTATAGGAATCCAAACACGATTGAAAAAAAACCTCAGAATGAGGAAGATAATCAAGCTCCATTACCAATAGACTAATGTTATGTTTGTAGTAGAGAGGGAGAGATAGGGATAGAAAGAGTGAGAGATAGAAGGGGAAGAGCATCACAAAGAGAGAGAGAGGGGTAAGATAGAGAAAAAATAGAGGCATAAAGAACAAAGAGAAATAACTTGAAAAAGAGAGGGAAGAGGAAGATAGAGACACGAACATAAGAGAGAGAGAGAGGGGAAATAAATATTCAAAGAAGATACCAATAGTTAAAATTGCATCTATAACATATAAAAAATTTCCCTTTCGTCAATTAAAGAGAACATAAGCAAAGGTCTTTGAGACTAATTTTGTACATGATGATTGCATTTTCTTGAAAGTTTCTAAGGACTTTTGAATAAATCCATTTTGTGCATATTCTATGATCGTAGAAAGCCGTGATAACACATTTTTAGGGAATTGTACTAAACAATTTTTTCCCACAAAATTAGATTCAAGTTGACAATGTGGATTTTTTTATTTGTCTCCAAGTAGTGTAGGTTGCATGTTACAAAGCTCCATTACTTCTTACCCAAAAAATTAATTTTACCAAAAACAAAATGGTAAGCTATGTTGTATAGTACATTTTAACTTGATACTAATACAATTTTGTGATGGTAGAATGGGTCCTATTTTTGTAATGAGATGAAATGTCATAGTTTTTAGTATGCTAAATTCTAGTTCATTGGTGTCTTGATACATATGTAAAGGCAGATTTATTATCTATCAAGATTAGAAATTACTTATATCAAAGCTACTCTTAGGAAAGGAGTGACCATAAAACTTGTTCTTTTGAAGAGAAGATTTCTCTTTAATGTGGGGAATTTGTTTTAATATATACGATTTAATTTACATATTATATTAGATATATATTATATTAATTATATATTGTATTATATTGTATTTTAATTTCATTTATACTATATCAAAATATAGTAATTATAATAAAGATATAGTAATTTATGTTAATTTAATGTGTATATTATATAATATTATTATAATAAATAGAATTACATTACATATAATTTAATTTGTATTATACAAATATAAATTATATATTGTGTTATATTTATATGTTAGTTTAATTTGTATTAAATCAAAATTTATTAATAAATCTAGATATAATAATTTTTAGTTTATGTGTAATAATTGTTATTATAGAATATAATATATAATATTTAAACAATAATAAATATAGTTATATATAATGTGATTTGTAAGACTTGATTTGTCATAATCATTTTTCGTTCAAGTTTGTCTTTATTGCAATCTGTAGAAAGCACACCAGTATATAAAATTAAGTTGAAGTGTTTCCCAAAAAACTAATTTCAATTTTTGCACCCAATTTCAAATCAGTCTCTATACAAATAAGAGACTGCTAGATTAGATCAACAAATTGGTTAACAAACTTTGCTCACTTGACATTAAGGATTTATTGAGCTAATCTAGTTATCCTTAGTATTCATTGGTCATTTGTTTCTCATCCGGTTAATGGATTATGGAGTGTGATTAAAATTATGGAGTGTGATTAAAAATAGTTTTATCTAAAAGTTCTTCAACTAGAGCTTACAGAAGATAACATTTTATTTCTCATGTTTTGTCGGATTATGAGTATGATTAAAATAGTTTCGTCTAAAATTTCTTTAACTAAATGCATAGAGAAACATCTAAATACTGGTACAACTATTGACTAAATGAGCCCAGGAAAGTGAATTGGCTTAACTTAACAATTTGTATGCATCTAACTTCAAAATTAGTTGAGCTCTATAAGTCTAGATAAATCCTAGCATAAAAGGATTTTATATGTTTTGGGTTGAAACTTATCAAAATTCATATAGAACATGAACTGGAAGGCTAGATTCATATATAAGCATAAATTATGAAATGGGTGCGTAACTTAACTCATATATGGCCAAAAACAAAGTGATACATTCTACACTGTAAGGTTAAAATTGTTGCTATTTTGGTTAAATAAAACTTTGCCTATGCTCTTTCCAGTGGCCGTACAAATTTTTCAATATTTTAGTGAAGCTTTCTACGTTTATTTTGTAGTCGTCACCAGAGGATTTTGAGGATTTTGAGCCCCCATTTGCAGCTTCTACCATTTCTACACAGCTTCAAACCCAAGTCCACTCAATAGCTTCACATTTAAAATAATCACCAAAAGACCAATTGGTAAACATCTCAAAGAACATGCAGTGGTATATTTCCTTCAATGTCTAAGACTCAACTTTCTAACACTGTGTTGTTCAAGAATTGGATCAAAAACAATATCCACCTCCTTATCAATATCATTGAATCTTTTGTCTTGTTCGATTTTGAAATGTTGATTCTAGCTTCTTTTTTTCATCAAAATCTCACTTGGATTGGGTCTTCCAAAGCACACCCATATCCATTGAATTCATTTTTTTAGTTGACTTTCTAAGCCAATTCTTAACTTGACTATCGTATTCTAGTTAGATTTACGACTTTTGAAGGAAGAATTTATATCCTTCACAAAGTTAACAATTAGCATAATACGAACCATTATATTGAGATTAACTCTTATAATACACCTCAAAGATAAAATATAATCATGAATATTAAGATTTTATAGTATATTTATTTTATATTATAATGTATATCATTTATGTATTATTTATCATATTTATATATTATATTATACAATATATAAATAAAAGAAGATATATTGATATATAGGATTTATATATTAATATTTTAGTGAGGATTATAATTTAAATTGTACTATAGAATCGAAGACCTAAACATAAGTTTCTATTCATTATTTACCTCTATTTAAAACAATCTATTTTTAGTCCCTGCCTATAAGATGGGTAGCTAATGTTTTCACTTTTCATCCAATCAAATTGCTTATTAGATGTTTTTTGAAACTGTGGCATGAGAAATATTTTTCAACTATCTACTAAATACTCCATGTAACAGATACATCCTATTGCAGTGCAAAGCATTAAAACATAACTGCAAAGCATTAAAACATAACTTAGAGACTAGACAACATCGAAGATATTTTTTTTCTGGTAAATTGGTCAGACTTCAATAAGATCTGAGTCACGACTTCATATATATACCAAATAATGCACTATACATCTACCTACAAAGCTCATAAATTCTTATTGCCTGGGCAAATACATAATTTTGGGTATCAATTCTCCCTAGGAAATGAACATTTCTAATCTGAACTTTTAACTTCTGCCTGTGAAAAAGGCAGATTAAAAGATTCGTAATGACTATAATACAAACATAATGGGGCATCATGACAATAAAATCCAATCAAAACCGCATGCCATTGTCTTTTGGCTTTTTTATTGGGAAAATTTTCTATATTTAAAAGTAAGCAATAAAGGCAGACACCTGGCTCATGGTAGTTGGACGTGGCATCTACAGAACAGTTCACGTGCCTCGTCTATTCTTCCACATTTTGCATACATGCCTACTGATGGTTGTCCATGGTGTGTTCCAAAGCTCGCATTTCAGCAATCCTTTGATGCATTTTCAATGAATTTGAATCATGAAATTTTTTGTGTCCTCCAATTAACTACACTTTTATGTGTTAAGGATCTGCAAATCATCATTCTAAGAGTTTAATTTAATTTTGATACCTTCACTATCACTGAGCTCATCCATTGTTGCAGCTTCATTTTCACTTGTCAACAAATGTGATGCCCTGAAAAGGCCAAAACAGGGGCCAAGTCTGTCAGTCTACAGTCCTTGTAAGGCCAAGTTAAAGAAAGCAGTGGTGGTGCTGATCGACAATAGAATTATGAATGAGGAGCAGAAGTAATCACAGGCCATTGCAGTTGTGAGTAGCCTAGCAATGACCTTGGTAGCCATGGTGATTCCTGAGTTGAATTTCTTTTATTTTCCATTTTCATTTTTACTGCAACAAATTTGAATTTCTTCAGAATTCATGGAGCATGTTAAAGTGGAGAATTTTAGGTAGCAAACCCTCACTTTGCATTTTACTGAGAGTGGATTTGATTTGGTCCCATTGTACCTGCTGCACCAAGAGAACGCCCATGTTCCAGCATGACCTGAAATATGTGCATTGCACACTCATGTTGGCCAGCCCTGCAGTGACAGGCTATGTGGGTATTTCATGTGATGTCATTTGGCTCAATGCCCTCTGCCATCATTCTCTCGAGTGCCTTCACTGCATGTTCCAGGTAGTTGTGCTTGGGAAAAAGTGTCAATGATTACATCATAGACATGTCTATCAGGAGAAATCCCAGCCTTCTTCATATACCTGAGCAGCTGGAAAGCTTTCTGGCATCCCCCACAAACGTGAAATATGGTCAAGGGTTTCGCATAAATGAAAGCAGTGGGTTTAAACTGAAGAGTCTCCATTTCCTCCATCACGGCCGCGCTCTCTAGAGGCTCCTTCACTTTTGTCCTTTTTAAATTAAATATTTCATTCACTTTGTCATTTCTGAGGAAAACTTCCAGTTCGCGCTGGAATTTCTCGTACAAATCAGCCTGATATGGCCCATCTTATCTCTATTGCGGGGAGGAGGACGTTGGTTCCTGCAATGTAAGAGTCTTGCATAATTCATTTCATGATGATTTAACACAACTATAAATAATTGATTGCTCATTTCTCTCTTGTCCGCTCACAACAATACTCAAAGAAAAAATATTGCGTCTGTCAAGGCAGTGAAAACGCAAACCTAAATGTGTTCATTATTAGGATCTGGGAAGTAAATTTCATTTTAATAAACATACTCTGAAACCCTCGTCAAAACCTTATTTTCAAGCTGCAGCTCACCAAATCGGAGAAGTGAAAGGTCAAAACCAGTGAGGAAGAGTTTGGAGGAGTGGAAGCCAATAACGACAGGAATGCAGCCAAAAGGGCAAAAACAGCTACAAAATGGCAAAAAATGATGAACGGTTGAGATTCGCTTTATCGTTTTGCATTGATGTGGGCGAGAAAGTAAAGTGGACGGCGTGAAAAGCGGTGAAGGTGGAATCGAACGATGGGCAAACATTCATTCGTCTCCAGCCTTCTTGTCACTGTGGATTTTGAAAATTATTTCGATCTACCTCACATTGGGATCTAATTGATTGATACATGCTTCGGCGTAAATAAACTTGTATCTACTAATAAATAAACTCGTATCTACTAAATTTTAAATAGATGTGGGATAATTCAAAATTTTAAAAACTAAAAGTAGGAATAAAATAATATGTTAAAAGGTAGGATAATTTTTTTTTTTTTAAATATTAATAAAATATTCTATAAAGTATATTATGTTTCTTTTACCATTTTTTCAAGATTTTTTCAAAAGCCATAATAAATAAATTGATATCTATCAATTTTCAATAGTTGTGGGATCATTTAGAAATTTAAAATTTAAAAGTATGAATAAAACAATAACACAAAATATGTCTCTTTGCAAGGTTTTGTCAAAAGTCATGTATAATATTTTCATTGTATATTATATAGCAAAACATAACTTGTTAGAACACACAAGTATATTGAGAGAGGGGGAGAGGGAGAGCGGCAGGAGTGAGTGAATCGGCATATCGCTCAAAATAATCCAATTCAATTTTATCAATCAAAACGTATTATTGTCTTAACTAGATAAAACATTTAAAGCACAAGCACACAATCACAACACTAGATTTACATGGAAAACCCTATAACGGAAAAACCACGGTGAGAAAGTTGCTTGGAGCTATTGTCCAAATCTAGCCTCACAAAATGAAACAAGATTTACAACATTTTTTATGGTTTCAACCAAAAGAAGTCTACAACTCCCTGCAACTTACAACACTTACACAAGGAGGCTACAACCTTAGCATACAACATTTGATGAATTCAGATGATCAACTACCATCACAACACCTATATTGCCTCAAGCTCATTGCCTTCAGCTCACTTCCTCACATACACTTTTGCCTTACGACCACTTCCTTCAGCATTCACTCACACACTTCTGCCTTCAGCTCACTACCTTCAGCACTTGCATAATTTTTGCCTTCAACTCACTACCTTCAGCACTCACTCACATAATTTTGCCTTCGACTTATTTCCTTCAACACTCACTCACACAATTTTGCATTCAACTCACTACCTTCAACATACTTCAAATACTTCTTTGCACATTCCCACTCATTCTTTTGCCTTCAGCTCACTACTTTTGACATATATTACTTTTTAACACATTGAACACTAAACACACAACACACACTACTTGATCACACCTTGATCTTCCATGTATATCTTTCACAAGCTTCAAAAGGTGTTTCCTTGTCGGCCAAACTAAAACGTGTAAACATGAAATGTGCAATAGCAATAATGAATCGGCTTCAAAACATCTGTGGCAAAAGGGAATTGAATTTTTTCTAGAAGCTAAGAGATATGGAGGACCTATTTTACCTTTGCACATGATCTCATGTTGGTGCACGCAACAAAAACTTGGTGCAAACAACTTTATACCAGGTCAGTTCAACGAACACTTAACCCTCCAAATATTAACTCCAGACCATAAGTGGTACTGTATAGATCAGATAACATCATGTGGATCACATTATAAGCATTAAATGATATTCAAAAACATTTCCATTCCCTTCTTTTACAACTTCATGCAACATTATGCTGGTGCAGGCAAACATACACTAAACCCAATATCACTTACAAACCTAGACATACACAATCTTGAGATAGAACATTGAAAACCATACTTGTGGTACAACTTAACACCTAAAATTTGAAATGAGAGAATATGTAGGCAATTGGGACTTATCCTCCAAACCATAAGACCACAACATCAACTGTAGAAAAATGCAAAGCATTTCTCTAAACCTTCTTGACTGTAACATCACAGTCTTCACTCTACTAGCTCTGGAAACTTCTACAATAACTAATATGCACTGAAATTAGGAACATACATACATCACATCATCCTCTATCTAAATTTCAAACTGCATGGCCATATTTTTAAATACAGAGGAATGCGGAGCATTCTCTAGAGCATTTTAGTACACCTTCCTGAGCCACGGACTACAAGAAAGTATTTCATACATTTTTCATATCTTATTCAATGTTTTACATCAAGAGATAGGGAATGCAATCATTCTCAACATCATTTACCTATTCATGAGAAACAGAAGATATATAACAACTGTGTACAACAAGCTCATGATATCCATCATCATATTGATTGAAACGTATACAATCATCCACATACTATCACCGTGCTGACATCAATGACAACATCTGCAACAATCTCCATTTTGTTGACATCAATGACAACACCTACAACAACCTTGCAACATAACTAACTTTGAGTTAGTTATTAAATATAATACAATATTTTGAAAATGAATGTATTTTTTTTACATTTGAAATATAACAATAATAAGATTTTATAAAGTCATTTTATAATATAATAGTATGTCTAAGCTAAAAAAATCCATTCATTTAACTAGCATGTACATATTTAAAGATAACTCTTGATTTGGTCATCATTATCAATTTAGATTGACTCGTTTCCAACACCTTGAAGCATATAACAATATTATATCTTAGAGTGTCTACTACTTCATTAACAACATCTTGATCAAGCCCCTCTAAATACTTGAAGTGGATGTTGTGAGAGATTTGAGTGGTTAATAACTTGGCGAGTATTTTGTGATGTTTGATTAATTTTTCTCAAAATATTTAAACAAATTCTACATATTAATAAGTTCTTTGACTGAAGAAGTTTCAAATCTTGACTTTTTGGACAACTCTCTTTTTATCAACTTTACTAGTTAGGCTTTTAGAATATTTACATAATTGATGGATTTTTTATCATCATAATAATTGAAGGGTGTCTTCTCAATGAAGTCTTAGATATCAAACAAGGTGTCATTGCCCAAAAAATTTAGCCTATTTGAATTCATCTTTCTCTTCACTCATAATATCAATTCTCCTTTTCATTTTTTATGTCATTCAATTGGTATGCCCAAATCGGATTTGTTAAAAATGTCATCTTCTACTAAGATTGCAAAGTTAATTTTAACCATGTAGTTTCTATTTGAGGTGAATTCCATTCTACCACTTGTAATTCTTCATCAATTTACTCTCTAATTTAGTCATGGAATCTAACTCTACCATAATTTCATGATGCATATTAATGGCTTCATCAATGGGTTTTGACCTCTAGGAAGGTAATCCATGACTATGGCTTTTATGATGCAACCAATTTTCCCCATATATTTCATGTCTTTATCTAGAATTGTGATTGATGGAGCTACTAACATAAATGAAGACTAAACTAAGCCAACTAGATATTGCACATAGGAAGTCAATTGTTCTAATTTTTCCTTGGTTTCATCATTTTGGTCCATCCTATAAAAGATTGAAGGAATTGCAATTATCATGCTCTCCTTACTTTCTTATCCTATTTGTTTACCTAGAGCTCAACTCTAGATATATGACAGATGTTACATAACTATATCATATTAATCACAAATTTGGGTTGCAATTTATGTATATAGAATTCTTATGGGTTCAGGTGATAGAAAATATTATTTCTTCCTTCTTGGGTTGTGGTATTCTATAGTAAAAATAATTGAGGATATTGCTAAAAAATCATCATTGATTAGATTGGTAATTGTTGGTGTAAATAGGTGTTTTACCTATCTAGGTCCTATTTACATGTTAAGTCCAATTAGGTGTTGGAGTTGGGAAAATCAACTCCACGGCTCCCAAGGATCACCTACAATCAAACACATGTCATAGAAAGAGAGAATAGCAAAGCTATGGAGGCCAGGAGCTATTGATCCAAAAAATCATGAATCATTATGAATGTACATCTTAATGATTACATAATAGAGAATCCTTATAAAAGGATAATAAACCTAGAAACCCTAGGTAAGGATAAAACAAGATCATGACATGTGTCCTCATCCTATAACATGAGACATAAAAAGAACATGATCTAAGTAAGCTTAAGTAATTAGAGGAAAATAAACTTAATAATTAAATAATTAATTAATTAGGAAATACCTTTTACTCTAACACCCACCTTAAGTGAAACTTAGGGAGTAGCTCCAAACTCTAAAGATGAATGCATGATGGGTTCCAACAAATAAGGCCTAGCGAGGCACACATGTACAAACAAAAGATCTCTCAAAACCAAAGAAAAGGAGAAAAACCCAGTGGGAGAAAGCTCCTCTCCAAACTTGAGAGAAATACAAGCAAAGGACTGAAGAAGCCTCCAAACAAGATTGTCCCAAAAGAGTAGGGACAAAATATGAACATGAGGAACACCATTTAAGCATGAAGAAGTTGTAAACACTGTTGAAGAATGGCTGCTATAATGTTGAAAGAAGAACCTCCTTTGAAACAAATGATGATCAAGATCAAGAAGACAAGAATCTACATGAGTGCCCCCAATGATACTACTTGAATCAAATGGAAAACAAAGGCAAAAAAATTGGAACTCAAAGATACATATGGCACAAGTACCAAAATTTTGAAGAACTAATCAAGTGAAAATAGAAGGTTTCCTCCAAAAATAGGAGTGCAAGAGTGTCCATATGGTAGATGCTCCATCTCATTGAAATGTATGGGTAACCAACTATTGATGTATGTTGCATCTACCTAGTACATAGGAGTAAATACTAGATACATATCTCACTCCAATGTGAAACCAAGGAAGCATTAACACCAATAGTAGAAACCCCATAATTCTAACAAGGGAGAGCCAAAACAAATCCACTAAAACTGAATGCCAAAATGTAGTGCATTAAGAAGAATTAAGAACATCTGAATGTGTAAACATTAAAGTTCCAGCAAATATAAAGAGTGTGCAAACCAAGGCACACACTCATGAGGCAATAATCAATGTGATTCATTGTTGTCATGAAAGGGACACACACTTGACAAAGGTGTGATGGAAAAACAAAGGCAAACATCAACCCCCCATGGCACTTTATATCATAGTGTGAATATAATAAGGTACAAGATGATCTGCAAGATCCCAATAATACATGTACTGCATGAGTACCCCCAACGATACTACTTGAATCAAATGGAAAACAAAGGAAAAAAAATTGGAACTCGAAGATACATATGGCACAAGTACTAAAATAGGCAAAATAGGAGTGCAAGAGTGTCCATATGGTAGATGCTCCATCTCACTGAAATGTATGGGTAACCAGCTATCGATGTATGTTGCATCCACCTAGTACATAGGAATAAATACTAGATACATAGCTCACTCCAATGTGAAACCAAGGAAGCATTAGCACCAACCCCCCATGGCACTTTATACCATAGTGCGAGTATAATAATGTACAAGATGATGTGCAAGATCCCAGTAATACATGCACTGCATGAGTGCCCCCAATGATACTACTTGAATCAAATAGCAAACAAAGGCAAAAAAATTGGAACTTGAAGATACATATGGCACAAGTACCAAAATTTTGAAGAACTAATCAAGTGAAAATAGAAGGTTGCCTCCAAAAATAGGAGTGCAAGAGTGTCCATATGGTAGATGCTCCATCTCACTGAAATGTATGGGTAACCAGTTGCTAATGTATATTGCATCCACATAGTACATAGGAATAAATACAGATGCCTAGCTCACTCCAATGTGAAACCAAGGAAGCATTAGCACCAACAGTAGAAACCCCCATAATGCTGACAAGGGAGAGCCAAAACAAATCCACTAAAATTGAATGCTAGAATGTAGTGCATTAAGAAGAATCAAGAACATTTGAATGTGTAAACATGAAAGTACCAACAAATATAAAGGGTGTGCAAACCAAGGCACACACACATTAGGCAAGAATCAATGTGATTCATTGTTGTCATGAAAGGGACACACACTTGACAAAGGTGTGATGGAAAAAAAAAGACAAACATCAACCCCCCATGGCACTTTATATCATAGTGCGAGTATAATAAGGTACAAGATGATGTGCAAAATCCCAGTAATGCATGTACAATGATGAGGCACTTTATTTCAGTCTCTTTACATAAGAGAAATGCTTATAATGGAAGCCCATACTGTCCAAAAAAGGACTACATGTTGAAAAATATGACTAAAATTTCCAAAAATGACAAAAAACTATAAATACATATAAAACAACTTAAGACAAGTCATCCCACATAAACGAAATATTTCCAAGATCTAAAATGTCCAAGTAATTCACCAGAGTGTGAAAACACCAAAAATTGAATAAAATGTACTTGGAGAAAAATATGGAAAGAAGGCATGGATGATTGTGAAGAGCTCTAAGAGACCATCCCAACACCATTGGAATCACAAAAATGAATAAATTGATCAAAAGTTATGAGCTTAGGAGTGAAAATAGTACATCTAACTTTAATAGGTTGTAAAATGCACTAGCAAAAAAATATAGCAAAAAAACTAGCACCATTGGATAGTGCTCAAAATCAGCTTTCCATTGATATCTTGTTTTCCAAAATCTAACACCCAAGTAAAAAGTTATGCTCATTTTCTCAATTCTACTTATTTTGCAAAAAAAAAAACAATTTTTTTAGCCCCTAGGGGTTGGGCATTGGTTTCCCATGCAACCCTAGGGCAACAAAAATTATTAAAGAAATTAAAAAAAAATAGTTGTAGCCCCGTTGTAGGTTGGTGGTAACCGTCGGTAGCTCTACAACTGCTAGCAATTAGCAGCTTAGCCATTATTGCTTAGTGACTAGCAAGCCCTAATGGTGGCCGCAAGGGGCACCGCATCGTAGGTCATGGTGCTAGGGTAGCACTCACCATTTTTATTTATTTATATTATTTTGAAAAAAGTGTCGAATAGAGCCATACAATGGACATACGACCCCTATGCCAAAAAAAATTGCCCCAAAATCCCTCGACGTCGAAATAGGGCATATTTTATATCAATATTCATTGAATTGGACTCTTAAATGCAAATGTGAGGTTCTTTTCAGCTCAAAAAACTCCAAAATTGTAGCTACCCTTTAGATCTAGAAAAAAACAACTGTTTCAAACCCTTGTAGATTTGTCCTCAGGAGTCCAAAATAGGCCAAATGAAAGGCAAAACTGAATTTTTCGATGGCTTTGAATCTAATGGAAGACTATTTTTGGTCTCAAATACATCGAATGATAGCTCAAGACATGAAATCTCTCAAAAAGAGGAAGGGGGATTACATATCCAGAGCTTTCGTACCATGTTGAAGTTGGGAAAAATTAACTTCACAACTCCCAAGGATCACCT
The DNA here is from genome assembly GCA_007258455.2 of Sequoia sempervirens. Taxonomy (NCBI): domain Eukaryota; kingdom Viridiplantae; phylum Streptophyta; class Pinopsida; order Cupressales; family Cupressaceae; genus Sequoia; species Sequoia sempervirens. The sequence continues at coordinate 3,130 of VDFB02277945.1, read as the reverse complement.
ACAATCAAACACTTGTCATAAAAAGAGAGAATAGAAAAGCTATGGAGGCCAAGAGCTATTGATTCAAAAAAGCATGAATCATTATGAATGTGCATCTTAATGATTATACAATAGAGAATCCTTATAAAAGGATAATAGACCTAGAAACCCTAGGTGAGGATACAAAACAAGATCATGACATGTTTCCTCATCCTATGATATGAGACATAAAAATAACATGGCCTAAGTAAGCTTAAGTATTAGAGGAGAAGGAACCAATAATTAAATAAATAATTAATTAATTAGGAAATACCTTTTACTCTAATATCAGGTCCTAGGAAGGAATCTTTCTAGTTAAGCTTTAGTTGGCACTTCTCTTATCTAGTTGGAATTGATTTAATGTTTGTGTCCTAGTTTGTTATGATTTAGTTGTCTCATGTGATAAGATTAAGACACTTTTCATGATCTTGTCTAATCTTATTCCTAACCTTGTCTATATAAGCAAGGCTTCATATGTACATTGCCATATTTATTTTGGTTGTCATATTAATTTTGGCATTCTTGCATCCATAATCATAGCATGAAATTTTTTGCCATCTCTCATGTGGAAGTTATTTTTCCTTGTAGGTGATCCTAGGGTGTTGAGGATTTCACCATAAACTCCTACATGGTATCAGAGCTTCAATGTTGTATATTTTCTTCCCATATCTGAGGGACCAATCTTGATGTGAATTTTTTTTTTGGGTATGAGTTAGGGTCTTGATAACCTCACCATTGAATCCAAGGCGTCAAAGAAAGTCAATTTTGGCTTTCATTTTGTCAATTTTCATCATATATTGATAGAACTATAAGGGTTTGAAGAAGGGTTTTTGTTGCTAGATCTAGGGGGTAGCTGATTTTTTGAAGCAATTTGGGCAAAAACTGACCTCACCATTGTGTCTGGGAAGCTCAAAAACCTAAGGATCAACTATTAAATCATCGAAATCTGAGACTTTTCGTCAGGGTAAGAGGCAATTTTTTAGGTCATATGGATTCATACTTGGCCGTACAACCCATATAGTACAATGTCATCTTCTACAATCTACAAGTTCATTGAGAAAATATTTTATGACATATTCTATATTGCACAGTCGTTGTACCCTCTCTTCATCAACATTGTATGAATATTTGCAAGCTTTTCTATAGTAAACCCACTTGTCACATCAACGTCATACATTGTCCTTACATGTCAGATGATACAAAATCATTATCGACAAGTTATTTTTTTTAACTATTAATGTTGTTTTTTAAAAAATCTTTTGAAACACTGACAATTATTTGTTTATCACCAACCACACTATAGCCTTGGTCATGAGGGCTCGATAGCCCCAATCCTGCCTCTACAAGGGCCTATGCCCCAGGCACCATGACCTATGGCCCACTACCCCCCAAACGCCCCACCCAACAGTGCCACTACCGCTATCAGTGGTGATTTTCTAAAACCTTTTTAGTTGTAGGCAATCACTTGAGTGACCAGGTGCTAAGATTTTTCAGCCCCTAGCCCTAATTTTCTACCCCTGGAAGCCTAAAAAGGCCCTTTTTCTAACTTTCATAACTTACAATCCAAGAGGTAAAAATTTTCGAACGAGATATCGTCAGAAAGATGGCTTCATCAATTTTGCAATGGTGCAGATTATTTTTAGAAATTTTTCTATTTTGTGGCATTTATTACTGTTGAATTCAAATCTTCCTTTTTGGCTCCTAAGCTCATAACTTTTTACCATGATCTCTAATTTTCACGATTCTTGCGATGTTGGAAAGGTATTGAGGAGCTCTACATTACCATCCATGCACATTTTTTGTATATGTCCCAAGTTGATTGCTATTTTAGTTTTGCTCCAAAGGGTGTTCTAGAGATTACTTGAATATTTTGACAATTGGGAGGGTGCAATTTTGATCTTGCACTTCATTTTAGTTCTAGATCATTTGTAAATCAATTTTTGCTTCAAAAAATTTAGGGTTGTGCCAATTTGATATTTTTCCAATGTCCTTGGCATCAAGTATGTTGTTGCTTTATCATGATTCTGACCTGATTCCTTGAGTGATTCTAATATGGTTTCTAGCATCAGAATTATCTTTTCCTCTTGCCTAATTAAGGATTCTAGTGTTACTCCACAAGTGTGCTTCTAATGCTTCTTTGCAACAAGTTATCTCATTATGGGGGGTTGTATGGTCTCTCTTGTCATCATTTGTATGGATGGAGATTGATTGGATTTGTGATGGATTACTTCAACGAGGGGGGTTGAATGGTCTCTTCTTTGTCTTTCTTATGGGGGGGTCTTTTTCCTCAAATGGGGTTTTGTCCTCTCATTTTTCATGGAGAGCATTATTGTATCTTTTCTCTCTTTTAGGATTTTGTCCTAATCGGCTTCTCCTTTTCTCCATTTTGTGAGATTAGTTTTGCATGTGTACATGGGTAAATCAACACACCCTCGTGAGCTTTCACCCATCTTTGTATTGGACAATCAACTCCCCCAAGTTGTACTTTGGTATAAGGTTGTTGATGTAAATAGGTATTTTACCTATCTAGGTCCTAAGGTACTACAAGTTAAGTCCACTTGTGGGTCCTAGAAGGAATCTTTTCTCTAGAGTTAAGCATTAGTTGTCACTTATCTTATCTAGTTGGAATTCATTTAATGCTTATGTCCTGGGTTGTTATGAGTTATTTGTCTCATGTGATAAGATTAAGAAACTTGTCATGATCTTGTCTAATCCTATTCCTAACCTTGCCTATATAAGAAAGGATTCATATGTGCATTGTCATATTCATTTTGGTTGTCATATTCATTTTGGAATTCTCGCATCCAAAATCATATAATGATATTTTTTCCATCTCTCTCTTGTAGGAGTTATTTTGTCTTGCAAGTGATCCTAGAGTGTTGAGAAGTTCACTATAAACTCTTATAGTAATCTTTTTTCCTCTCTTTATATTATTTAACTAGGAAGGAAAACATGAAGTGAAACAATCTAATTCAGGGAAGTAGGCTCAATGTGAGATTGAACATGTTGTGAGGATGAGGAGTAAGAAGCTTTCTCCAAATGTGTTCACGTGGAGGGGGAGAAGAGGAAACTAGTGGAGTAAAGTTAACTTGAGAGAGAGACTTTATGGAGA
>VDFB02277944.1:0-88480 GCA_007258455.2 Sequoia sempervirens | reverse complement strand
AGATGGGCACTCCCCCGGAAAGACAAACAGAGCAAAAGAGATACAGCAAGAAAACCAAACAAAAACCAAACCAAAAGACCCGAATGGAGCAAAAATTAGGGGGTCCCCATTTTGAATGGGGTGATGTGTGAAAAGGTCACAACAGGATCCATCAGATCTGAACTAGCTGCAGATTCTCTCAACTTCTTCAAATTAGTTTCCATCGGTGTAGACATGGATTTTCAATCCATCATCCCTAATCTCTTCAAGATGTCTATAGTGTACTTTCCCCTGAAGCTCCAAGTACTTGCATCAACCTTTTGACCTCCTCATCCAAGATTGTCTGCAACGTTTTCCTTGGAGAAAAGATTTTCCAGCGCCCTCTGTAGAGAATTCAGGACAATCCTCTTCGACCTCATCCTAGATCACTCTAATCTAAATAGGTTTGTGAAGCTACCAATATCAAATCCAGATGATAGACTTGTGCAATTTGTTCTCAACTACTGAAGAGGTCTTTCAAGGATTTAGCACCTATCCTTGCAACACTACAACCTTCACTTCTTCTTAGCGAGTCACAGAACTCCCTCTTGATCCCTGCCTCAGAGATTGCAAAGAAGTCTTTTGGAAGTGAACTCCCCTTCATTGACTGATCTCAGAACCTTAATCCTATTCCAGGACATGCTCACAACTCGAGCCTTGAATCCCCGGAATTTGACTCCCAATGAATGTCATTTCCTCCTCTTCGAAGTGATTGATCACAATGACAATCTGTAGTGATTCTTTTAGTGACTTCATCTTTCTCAATCTTCTTGTTGATGCAAACTCTCCATCCAAGGCTGACCCAACCTTGTGTCCTCAAGAGATGTCACCAACTCAATCTCATGGTTGCAAGCTAAGACTTCCTCACAGGATACCGCAAGCTCTTCCTGCCTTGAAATCTCTCTCCATCCTGTAAACTATCTTCTCAAGTTATTCAGATAATTAATTCATTATTTATCTTTGCTTCTCAATCCAAGGTGCATTTTAAAAGGATTAATAATAGTTTATATATATAAAAGAAATCAAACTACAAGTGAAGCATGTAGCAAATATCATTAGAAAGATCAATTAAAGAAATAATAGGACTTATCTTTGTTGATTTTGATATATCTTTCTTTCATCTTTACTGCTCTCGGAAGTGCTAATCTCAGCACAACAAAAGACAATCTCCTCAACACAGATTTCTTAGATACATTATGCAGCCAGCATATAGAACCAGACTTCTCAAAGAATCAAGGTTCTGTCACGGTCCATGCATATAGAGAATGATATCGATGTGACCAACCAATCACAATTGAAATTGCAGTTCTCCTTTCATTTCAGAGTCACACTCAGAAATCTTTACAACTAGCATGAAACAGCTTGCAATGAATAATGGTATCTCCAAAGGATCTTATCACAGTGATCACTATTCAAGAGAACCCATGATCCTTACTAATCACACACGATTCAAATAAACGATGTCAGATCTGCACAACTAAGCAAACTGAATTTTACCCCAAATTTCAAGAATATAAACAAAAAAATACTTATCTTGTTGAAATCAGATTCTCCTTAAGTGTTGCACTTAAACACTTTTCAGGTCACTAAACTTTCCTGAGATCTGTATTAATTTTGTTCCTGAATGTTGACTCAGCTTAGTACAGCATACAAAAACAGCAGTTCCTTCTCCACAAACTCCATTTAAATCTTGAGATCACATTATGAATCAACGCACCCATACTCATGCGATGAAAGAGTTTAAGTAATCAAAAGAGTGAAAATAAGTCATCATAAACGTGGCCTTTTGCTTCCTATGCTTGTAAACAGAGATTGCAGCTCCAAAAACTCCTTACCGCACACTTAATCAAAAATCTGAATAAATTCAAGCCTTTGTCTTCTACAGGAAAAGATATAGCAGCCGATTAATGCTAGCCTTTAAGAGGCACTCCTCAAGACTTCTTTAGAAAAGACATACACCCATGAATTCCAAAGGGCTTCACACATCGTAGATGGCAACAAAATAGATTATATACAACACCCTCGTTAGCTTAGAGAATTTATGCACACCCAGAACTCAAAACAAGCAATGGAATAGTATCTTGAAAGTCACGGCTTCACATCAAGCAAAACTAGTCCAGAAGTTAATCACACTTTCATACTGCCCATGCCTAACAAGGTGACAATAAATATATAACATTCTCATATCAGTTTTAACAAAACATGACTCCCACACATCAAGACCCCTTAGAACAGCAACAGGACATTCACCCGCACTGCAGAAGATATGTCAACACAAAAAATAGCATTGACTCCATCACTTTATTTCCATGGCACTTGCACACACAGACTCAACAGCTTTTCCCATGCCTTCTAAACATGTCTAAGATTTACAATCTCAAAAGCTTTCAAAACTGTCTATATACTGCTCCAAAAAATGCTTTCTCCTCCTGTAGAAATCGTGTCATCATCTGCAGAAGCCGATACACTAAACTTGAAGAAGTCGCCTTCATACAAAAAATAGGCAATACAAAATATTGGCCGATATGCAAGAAACTATCTCCACTAAAGATTTCTGATGCATAAAAAATCATATATTCAGAAGAATCGATGCCTCCAAAACTCCACTGTGCCACAAGAGACTGTGTTTCTGTTTGACCAAATCTGATGGGATCTTTTCTTAGACCCACTCTGATACCATGTTGAATTTTAAGATCAGATTTGCAATAAAAAAAAATGAACACAATAACACAGCAAGATACCCTCGGAAAACCCTCCAACTTGAGGGAGATAAAACCCAGCCAATAATATCACTTATATTATTGAGAAATGAAAGTAATTCTCTTTTACAATAGGCCAACACAATGCCGAAATTATTAGCACCACTCTTGATGCAACCAATCGAACACCTTGAATGATGAATTTGATTTCCTTGATGAATAAACTCGATCTGCAATAATGAACTCTACTGTAGATATTCGCACTTGACTTGATGAACAATTCGATGATCACAAGAGTGAACATACCCTTCTATATATACATGATCGCACCTCTTCAAGAAGGGTGTCGGCCTCAACATGAAACAATGCGTCTCTTGAATCAAGGAGAAGTCGGCCCATTACAAATGAAAATAATTTAATATTATGTGAAGCGCTTTTTCACAAAGGACGTCACCAATAGCTATAAGCTATATTTAATTTATTGCTTGATAAAATCGTGGCTGGAAGTAAGAGGCCCGCGGCTGTTTACATCAACACAAACCCTAGTTTTTGTAAAAAAAATCTATTTTATAGCTGCAAACCTTTACTCTTTTTTAATTTTTGCTGATTTTTTTAATCTTAATTTAACTAGCAACCATAAATGCTAATTTATTTTCTATTTATCTCTTATTGTAATGTAGTTTACAATTATAAATTTGTTCCAATGTCTGCCCCAATGAGAAAGAACCCTTGTTGGAAACATGTCCTCCATGTGCCTATTTATAAAATAGTGCCTAATGTATGGGTATATTGTTAGTATGTACCTTACCTTTAATGTTTATTAAAAGCTAACAAGATGAAAATCATTTGCTTTTAAATCTAAAACATTTTATTTGATTTGGAAAAAGGTGGGCCCCTCCTTAGACCCATATGAAGGGAAAGAGAATATATTTTTATTTCATTTCAAAAATTAGACTTTTCCTTCTTATCCCTTTCAAAACGGACCTCTCCTTTAGCTTGTATCATATGTGGTGTAAAAGAGAGTAACAAATCAGCCCATGGTCATGTGGGCATGAGGATTTTTTTCCATCCTTGGTCATATTGGAAGCCTCTAAGCACTTCTTTTGTCACTTCAAGTTCACCTTTAAGCACTTTCACAAATATGATCATATCATTTGACCCCATTTATCCGGATGTCACGTCCCCGAAATTGCAAATATAAAAATAATAACCAAACATTGAAAGGAAAATCAATATATAAAATAAATAAATGAAATGAATAACAATATAAGTATCAAAAAGATAAATATAAATATCAGCAATTTAAAATATTATTACAATTATAATCATTATAATATGATACTAAAAATATTAATAAAATATATGAAGACCTAATAAAAAATAAAGTAAAATAAATATAAGGGAATCTAAAACTATCAATATTATTATAATTGATAATATTATAATTGAAGTGTTGATTATCAAACACAAATATTATGTGTAATTATTATTAAATAAATATATAATGCCCATACCTCATTAACATGTAGCAATGTCTATAAGAAGCAATCATTAATGAGTCAATAAAGGAGAGATTAAGAAGTTTAATAAAAGAAACGATTAAAACAGTTCTTTCATATGTCTCCAAAAAGCAGTGACTAATTAGAATCAATACATTAAAAGGCAGCGATTAATATTTCCACGAACATAACTAATGTGGATCACTTAGTCAAGAGGCCTGTCCATTTGGATGGACATAACTATTTGAAGGGACACATCTCCCTATGCAAGCATTAAGATATAAACAATAATAAGGAATAAAGAGGATGGGCATCAATTAAGTTTAGGATATAAATACATTTCAGAACAGCAGATCCAAATGCCCTTAGGAGCCATGATCATCATTGAGGGAATAGGAAGAATATATATTATCTGCAGCAAGAATATTATTATATATCGTGACTGGGAAAAATAATAAGGTTTCTGCAGATCGAACAAATTAAGGTGTGATGTCATTTGGAATAATCATTGGGGAGAATCAATATAGTTTCAGTCATAAACTTGGATGAGCAGCAGATGAGAGAAGAATAAAATATAGTGTCAAGAGTATATTTGAGCTAACCTAAAGCCGAGATTTATCTTGTGTAAAGCATTTAAGTGATAAGCTACAGCCCTAACTACACTATATTTGTGATTCAAGGACAAGATTTAGGGTTAGCCCAAGAAGGGACATTACAAGTGGTATTAGAGCATAATCCTGCCATCCTGTGGAAGAAAGGTCAAACAAGAGGATACAAGACTTTGGAGACTCCTCACAGTTGTACACAATAATCTAAATTTCAAAACATTTGCAAGCAATTGAAGAAGCAGCAACCTATGACAAGTGGGAAAAAGAAATGTATGGGAACCAGGGCACAAATGCAATCAAAAGGACCTTACAAGAGTATTCCAAAGGGAGATAGCAATGAAGACCTCTTCTAGATATGCCACCCAGGAGGGGACAAGATGAGCCCACTTGGGCCAAGGGGGTACTTGCCTCTGGGGTATCCGAGGATACTGCCCTTGGGTCTAGAGGAGTTGAGACACAAAGTGTCCTATAATGGCGGTCATTGCAACCGATAATGGCGGACATTGCGATCGATAATGGCGGACATTGCGATCGATAATGGCAGACATTGCGACCGATAATGGTGGCCATTGCGACCGATAATGGTAGACATTGCGACCGATAATGGCGGTCTTGCAACCGATAATGGGGGTTATTACGACCGATGATGGAAAACATTGCGTCCGGTAATGGCGGTCATTGCGACTGATAATGGCAATCATTGCGATCAATAATGGCGTTCATTGCGACCTATAAGGGAGGACATTGTGTCCTATAAGGGAAGACTAGCATTCTATAATGTTGGACCAATGTGACCTATAAGGGAGAACCAATGCATTCTATAATAGGGGAGGACTAAGCAAACCTAAGAGGCTAAATCATAAAAGAGAGGGCAAGAGTTGGCATGGCGGATCCTAGGCTTCCCATCAGATCATGTGCCCCACACTCTCTTATGGTTGAACCCACCAAGGATATCAGGAAGTTTTACAATCAGCTTAATGATGGACCATGGGTTTACTAACATTTAATAAACCTACTTCTTAGTATTATTGGGGGTGAATGCTTATGATCAGCTAACCAGTATTATTATGGTGAAAGATTTTAAATTGTGTGCTTGAGCTAGTTGTTTGCTTGCTTGAGCTACTTGCTTACGTGCTTGAGCTACTTGGTTGTGTGCTTGAGCTACCTACTTGTCTACTTGAGTTGGTTTCCTATGTGCTTGAGCTACTTGCTTATGTGCTTGAGCTACTCAGTCATGTACTTGAGCTACCTGCTTTGTTTGAGCTACTTGCCTGCATGCTTGAGCTACTTGCCTGTGTGCTTGAGCTAGTTGTTTGCTTGCTTAAGCTACTTGTTTTCCTGCTTCAGCTACTTGCCTATGTGCTTGAGCTACTTGCTTGTTTGCTTGAGCTACTTGCTTACGTGTTTGAGCTACTCAATTGTGTGCTTGAGCTACCTGCTTGTATACTTGAGTTGGTTACCTGCGTGCTTGAGCTACTTACTTGTGTGCTTGAGCTAGTAGCTTGGTTGCTTGAGCTACTTGTTTTCCTAGTTGAGCTAATTGCTTGCATGGTTGAGCAACTTGGTTGTCTGCTTTAATTTTTTATTCAGGTGGAGCCCATCATTATGTTTACTTTATGCTTAAAACTATTAAGGTTGTCTGCCACAATGCTTATAGGGTTAGGAGGCACTAACAAATTAACTTATCCAAATCCAATAATAAAGAGTTGTGACTATTTGTGAGTCCATCAAAGTTGTGATACAAAAGGAGAGCATTTCAATGGAAGAACCCAATTAAGAATAAAGCCTTAGTTAACCTTGTAAGAGACATAAATTAGACTCTCAAGAATAGGGAGGAGGTGTGGAAGGACACGACTTCTAATGTGAAAAAAAGATGTTTGGAATTGTGATTGCTTGAGGACAAGCAATCTTGGGCAGGGTGGACTGTCATGTCCCTGAAATTGCAAATATAAAAATAATAACCAAACATTGAGAGGCAAATAAATATATAAAATAAATAAATGAAATGAATAACAATATAAGTATCAAAAAGATAAATATAAATATCAGCAATTTAAAATATTATTACAATTATAATCATTATAATATGATACTAAAAATATTAATAAAATATATGAAGACCTAATAAAAAATAAAATAAAATAAATATAAGGCAATCTAAAAATATCAATATAATTATAATTGATAATATTATAATTATAGTGTTGATTATTAAACAAAAATATTATGTGCAATTATTATTAAATAAATATATAATGCCCATACCTCATTAACATGTAGCGATGTCTATAAGAAGCAATCATTAATGATTCAATAAAGGAGAGATTAAGAAGTTTAATAAAAGAAACGATTAAAACAGTTCTTTCATATGTCTCCAAAAAGCAGCGACTAATTAGAATCAATATATTAAAAGGCAGCGATTAATATTTCCACAAACATAACTAATGTGGATCACTTAGTCAAGAGACATGTCCATTTGGATGGACATAACTATTTGAAGAGACACATCTCCCTATGCAAGAATTAAGATATAAATAATAATAAGGAATAAAGAGGATGGGCATCAATTAAGTTTAGGATATAAATACATTTCAGAACAGCAGATCCAAATGCCCTTAGGAGCCATGATCATCATTGAGGGAATAGGAAGAAAATATATTATCTGCAGCAAGAATATTATTATATATCGTGACTGGGAAAAATAATAAGGTTTATGCAGATCGAACAAATTAAGGTGTGATGTCATTTGGAATAATCATTGGGGAGAATCAATATAGTTTCAGTCATAAACTTGGATGAGCAGCAGATGAGAGAAGAATAAAATATAGTGTCAAGAGTATATTTGAGCTAACCTAAAGCCGAGATTTATCTTGTGTAAAGCATTTAAGTGATAAGCTACAGCCCTAACTACACTATATTTGTGATTCAAGGACAAGATTTAGGGTTAGCCCAAGAAGGGACATTACACCGGATTTCACATTTTTACAAACATTGGAAAGCTAATTTTGCATGCTTCCCTATGATGTAATTTGTTTCTACATATGGTGTTATTTGTCCATGTTTTGAAACAGATTTCTTGGGACTTCTAAGTGCACCTCTAAATAGATTTGTATTTGCACTGATTACAAAGTGCCATCTTCTACTCATCTGAGGGGTTTTACACAATCATGAATTGTAAACATGCACTAATGATAAAGTGTCAATTCTACTTGTTTGGGGGGCTTCTCATGTGATCTACTAATGGGGAGTATCATTGTGTGATTGTCTTTTGTCATTCACTGGCAACTTTCCTTTCCACTTCTTTTCAGCATTGTGGATCTGTCAATTCTGACACCACTCACACCCGATAACTATTTTTCTTGAAAACAACAAACTAATAAGCTAGTAAGGTCTAGAGGGTTGCATAGGATAGCATATGGAACTAAAACAGAACCTCGGGGAGATACAGATATAATTAAATAGTTTAACAAATACGATGAAGCTTTTGGCTTTTTGTGTCTGGCTAAGTCAAAAGAACTATTCTTTCATATACGAAGGAAATTACTTCAAATAAAATCTTTGGTTGGTAAAACCAATGAACTAAGAGGTCATCAACTGGAAAATAATCTAAAAAGTAAATTAATCCAACCAACTTTGACAACATATAGGACTTCGTCACAAACTTTAATCATTAAGAACATAGTTGAAGGACTGTAGATTGAAAAGAACTCTCAACTGATATTGAGTGTGCTCTCCAAACTTGGACCTGATTATTCAATGTTTGTTTCTACATTCTACTAAGGCTGCTCTAGGCACCGAGTTTAAAATGCCCACCTTTGATGCATTTGTATATGCACTAACTAGGGAGCAAGATAAGCTAATCCAGATGGGTATTCTAAGATCATTTAAGTCACATGCTTTGGTGGCAAGTTAATGCACTTCTGATAAGAAAGATCATTGTAACAAGGATAAGAAGCAGAACAAATCCACTAAGAGCAACACATCAACTAACTAGCATAAGTCTTCCTCAAACTCTAAAGCTGAGTCTGAGAACCACTCTGCTAGTGATGATTCATCAACAAAAGAGAGACCTAAGTGTAGCTATTGTCAAAAGTCAAGACACAGAATCTAAGTGCACAAAGAATCAGATTGATTGGTTGACAAATTTTCTTAAGAAGAATCATATGTCCATTCCAGACTCCCTTTCCATCAATTCTTCTACATCTCCTACTACATTAAATAAGGGGAGAGGCAAGGCACTTATTGCAGTTGCAAATCCTAATACAAGGACTTGGATTTTTTATTCTAGAGCTTCCCACCACATGGATACAGCATGGTGTATGTTTTCCATGTTACAGCCATGTTCTATGCCAAAAATCCTAATGGATAACAACAGTTCAAATTTCAATGGATGCCTACAAAAGAGGGTCTATTGAGCTAGATGAAGGATTATTTTACAAATTCCTTTGTGTACCTTCATTGTCAACAATGCTCCTATCCATCTATTGGATCACTCAAAATGGGACAGGTTAGGGTATTGAGCTTTCTCCTGATTCTGTCATGAATCAAGAACTACAAACTCAAGGCGCTGTAGTGGAGAAGACTAATCATAAGTCAAGGCTTTATGCCTTCCACATTTTGCACCTAACACCCTTTCGACAAATCTACAGTCACACAACAGATGTGAGCAATTTTTGGGATGAGCAGCATGGTCATCTAAACTTGGCACAAACTAGAGTTCTTTAGACATGCACTGAGATCATGCCACCTCATATTGATTCTATAGAGTTTTGAGTTGCCTCTTCAAAGGCTTTTGTTGCCTCTTCTCAACAAGACCCTTCATGTTTTCAAGATGCAACTATTTGCAATACTTACTTGATAAATCTTTCATATTTGTTTATCAAGTCTCACCTTTTAGATGTGGAAGACACATTTGAGGGACTAACTTTCCTCTTTGATGGCACTGCCTAAGCAAATGCATCTTCATCACCCTTAGCACTTGTTCCATCTCATCCTCCACATGCCCTTGAGATGACACTATTTACAGTTGTACCTGAGATATCTAATCAAAGATTGGCACAACATAGTACTAGCACAAAGACCAACAAACATGAGTTCCTAATCATGTGTGTTCCTCCCTCATTTTCCTTCATGGCTGGCAGAGGCATTCTAAATACATCTTTGGGCCTACTTCTTCCTAAGGGAAGGAATGTTGTTCAACAAGCATGGATCTTCATCAACTTGCAATATTATTCTTTCTTCATTGACATAGGAGGCATCATATTCGGGGGGAATACCTTGTCTCTCTCTTCACATTTTTCTTTCTTTTAGGGGGTTGCTATCCTCGTACATGGGGTACCTAAGATGGCTTCATTGCCAGGTCCCATTTCTGTTTCCTCCTAAGTTACACTTAAAGTGGGGTGTTGGTGTATATATAATATTTTACCTAGGATAGTGTTTATCCAAAATATAATATTGCACCTATTTATTAAGTTAACTCACCTCCTGATTGGGAGCTATTAGAAATTAAACTCTTACCTCTTGGCCACATCATCTCCTTCATTTATGGATCTAAGAGGTCTATATATTTTAAATTTACTCACTGTACTGATTCTCTATAATATTGGATATAGAAATTTTTTATTCATTTCCTAGTTTTGTGATTAGTTCATAGGCATTAAGTCCTAGACAGAACTATTTGTTTATGCAAAATTCTGACATAACAGCGGAGTCCTAGTCAATGGTGCAATTTCTACTCAAGATAAGGTTGAAGGCATATTAAAATTCATTATCTCTGATGCAAAATATCATACATCAGTAAAACTTCGTATAAATTTCATTTCTTTTAGTCATTGTTTACATTAATGCTGAATTGCAACTTCTTTTATTATTTTTTGAGATAAATTTTCAAATATTAATTTTATATATCATTTTATCATCCATGCCCCAGCCATTCCTAAATTTCAGTAGAACATTTGCTATCCCAGAAACTCTGGAATGATGACTATATTGGATATCATGTTCATTTAATGTAAGAAAGAGGATTTAGGGCTCTGTGGTGATCACTAAAAACAACAATTGTGCTGATACTCGAAGCTGTACCAAAAAATGATAATGTCTGTAAGAGGCAGCATAGCTAGAACAACAATGATGAAGCAACAACACTCTTCAACCTATCATGAATGCTAAGACTAGTCAAGTGCAGCCTCATAAGATGAACAGATTTTGGAAATTAATGTTTAAAGTATCGATAAATTATATTATTTAAAAAAACAATACAACAACATTCCGAGTGGACATGTAGGTATTTAACGTTTCATCCTTCAGGAACTTGATGTGGAGACATGCTCCACAAACAAATTTCACATTCTATCTGTAGAACACATGAACTACATTAGCATGCAGAAGTATCCTAGGAATGTCTGCCCGAAATAGCTTTTATCTCAACCAAGTTGTATTTGATTGTCATTGCTTGCATCAGAACTGTGCTTATAAGTTTTTGAATTGGGGAGAGATTCTCAAATTATCACATTGTAGAAGGGACCCAGACTTTTGGTGAATTAGTCCATACTCATCATTGCCTAAAGGCACCATTGGATAAAATCTAAATGAAAAGAATGTCATTCAGGATGATACAAATGAACTTACAATGGAATCTCTAAGCAATGCCCAAGATGCATCAATTATCTCCGGAATGTTATAAGCCTTGGCTGCAAATGCAAGCATGCCTGTTGACAAAGTAAATAATGATCTACGCCTTGATGGAGGTAAAGCACCTGTTCTCACAATCAGTAAAAGGTATAAATACCTAATTTAATAGTAAATTCAATAGAAGCTTACAAGGAAATATACATAAAAACAGATTTCTGTAAGTTTGTAAGATGACATGAGAAACAACTAAATATACTAACTTCAGTCCTGTCTATTTTCAAGTCAATTTAAAACCTTATCTTTCACTGATGTTAGAGAACACAACTCATGCTTAAGAAGAAAAATAAAGCCTTTTGTATAGCTCTGAATTGATATAGTAGCAGCACTTCCAAATGTAATTATTTGCACTGAAGATATGTGAAACTAATTACATAACAAAAGTAGCAAAATCAATTGGGATACATAGAGGTTTCACAGATATGCACCTAAATGTATGGCAATTGCAAAGAGCAAGGGTACCTTAGCATAAGTATCATAATATCATCCTAGAAGAGGGAATTTAACCATTTATTTACCCCACAAGATTGCTGAGAAACAAAAGACTAAGCAACATAGGATTAAACATTGATATCTTCTTGCCCCTCTTTCTTTTAAATTCAATTCTATTTATTCTGTCTTTGAATTGATGCAAGTGTCAAGCAGTTAACATTTGATTGCTTATAATACATGACAGACAATTGTGAAATGCAGAATTTCTTGAAGGGAGAGTTGTACATGGATAATTTGTATGTATGCTATCAATTCTTCTAGTCAGGATGAGTGGAACATAAAGACGGAAAACCTCAATTATGTTTGATATTACTCTAGCCATGATTACATAGAAAATTTGGAAAAGGTCCCATGCTCTATCAAAACTGCCTATGTTAACAAGGATTGCTCGATATGCCAGTCAAACAAACTTTGATGTCCACTTCACCCTTGGTTTTTCCGGCATTTGTTTACTTCATGAATCACTAGGAGATCTAAAAAATGGAATTGCCTCAAAAATATAACCAAAGGTAGTATACACTGATGGGCAAAAGGGCAAGTTTGAGGAGAATGGATTAAAGAAGCATATCAGTATAACCTCCACAACCTACATAGTAGTTTGGAACATGGTCGATAACCCTGCCAATAATAATCGTTTGCCTTTATGTTTGAGTTTATTCCCTCCAGTCCGAGGTGTCACAATCAGATCCTGGCATGCATTCTAATACATGTGGATTTGAATTTAAACAGGTCTAAACCCTCTTTGACATATTTTTCATTACAATTTTCAATTTCCACCTGAGCTTCATTGTCTTTATTTGAGCATATTGACAGTGACCTGTGATTTGAACTCTATTGTGGTTTGACCTGTGATTACACCTATGCATGATATTGCAAAAATTCGTTAGTCTTTGGAATTACAGTTTTAAAGAATAGTGTTTTAAAGAGCCTTCATTGATGGGAAATCTTTTGTAATGACTTAAGGGATGCACCTTCTTGTTGTATTGTACACCGCACATAAAAGCCCCCATTCAAGATGGGGACCCCCTAATTTTTGCTCCGTTCCGGTCTTTTGGCTTGGGTTTTTTCCTCTCTCTCTCGCTCTGTCTCCTTTCTGGTGTCCGTCTTCCGGGGGTTGTGTCGTCTTTGAGCTTAAACATGAAAATATTGGCCAAGTTTAAAATTAGGGTTTCATCATTTTTGGTCAATTCAAGGTCAAGTAAAGCGAGAAAATTGAAAATTGAATTTAACGTTGTTGTCAGCAGACATCCAGCAGGCTTCTAGCAAAGTCTCACAGATTCCAAGGTACTTACTATTTTTAGTAAGTCTGCTATTCAGGGCAATTTGTCAGCTATTTTGAATTCCGATCATCACACGGCATTCGGAGTATACCAGGCTGCTTGCATACCAAATTTGAGCAAAAACGGACGACTTACTATTTTTAGCGATCCAGAGCTTCGAGGGCTAATTTGAGTCGAGATCACGGGAATTTTCTTTGCATGTGGATATTCATACAGGTTTTTCAAGACCTTTACCCGCGAGGTAACATGCAAAATTTGGGGGCGACTACTTTGAGAATTGACCTTGAGGCTATTTTTGCAGGGTTTTGCATGTGAGGTTTCTTTTTGCATGTGGTGATTCACGATGGAGTTGAGCAGCGATGGTGTGACATGCAAGTAGGGGATTTCTCCTTTCGATGGGAACTTGCTATTTTTAGCGGGTGTGTCTGGCGGTAGCTTCAGCCCGATTCGGATCCGCGGTACGTCGCCAGTGCCCGCGAAGCGAGCAGCGGAGATCTTTTGATACGCATACAATGCAAGTTAGGGTTTCCAGCTTCGGAGCCTAAAAATAGGCATCAAAAGTCAAAATCTTCGAAAACCGATGTAAACCATCGCGATCAGCGTTCTTCAAGCTATCTGCTGGTGAAATTTCAAGTCAAACAGAGCACTTACTATTTATAGTAAGTCAAATTGGAAACGATGCTAAAAATAGTAAATCCAGCTGCATCGCGTCGTGTCGCCAGACAGATCGTGGTGAGGATCGCCTCATTCAAATTTCACGTCGATCGGAGTTTGGGAGCTATCAGAATCAAGAGCTTACTATTTATAGTAAGCCACCCTTCAAAACAGGCTATAAATAGCAAGGTGACTAAAAGTTGCAGTGCCGGCAAGTTGATAAAGGCATGAGGATGCTATGTTTAAAATTTCAGGCCATTCCGAGCTTCAGAAGTCCAAATTCAGAGAACTTACTATAAATAGCAGGGCACGTAAGCTGGCAAGGATGATAAAAATTTGTCTAAGTCTGGAGTCTCGTCCAGCAGGCATATCAAAATGCGCCCATCTCAGCTAGAGGCATAAAATTTTTTCTAAGTATGAGTTCATCCTGCTCAGAGGCAAAATGCGCCCAGTGTAGGAAAGTCAAAGAAAGTCAAAGGTTTTCGTCCTGCAGGCAAGGCAAAATGCGCCCAAGAAAGAAGAGGGAAAGTTGAAAAATTTTCTAAGTATAAAAATCCTCCTCACCCCTCCAAATGCGCCCATCCTTCACAAGTATGAAAATGCGCCCAAGGTAGGAGTCAACAAGAAAGTCAAAGTTTTTCATCCTCCTCAAGGGGCAAAATGCGCCCAAACAAGGCCATGTGAAGACAAAACATGGGAGTTGAAGAGTCACCCAAGGACGTTGGAGAAGCTTCATCCATCAGCTACATGAAAATGCGCCCAAAGTAGGAGAGGGTCAACAAGGTCAAACATTCTTATCCTCCTCCAGGGCTAAAATGCGCCCAAACTTGTGCATGTCAAGACAAAAGTTAGAAGGCGAAGAGTCATCCTCTTGCTAGGATCAAATGCGCCCATGTTTGGATTGTAAGTGGTAAATAAAGGTGGTAAATAGGATGAAAATTTTGCCAAAGCGTGGTGAAAAGGTAGTAAAAGATAGGCGTTATTCCCCTCCACACTAAGAATGCGCCAAGGGTGGTGAAGGCAAGGTGGTAGGTTAGGCGTTCAAAGTGATCAAGGTATGTGTGGCGTGATTTTTTTAAATATCCTCTCAAAGTGTGATATGCGCCTAAGGTTATAGGTGTTGGAGATTTTTTTTCCTAAGGCGTTGGAAGTGGTAAGTGTTAGAAAATATTCCAAGGTGTGGAATAAAATGCTAGGTAAAGTGTGCGCCTAGAGCAAGGGAGTTATAAGGTGTTGGAAAAATTTTCAAAGGCATTTCAAGGAGTTGAAATATTTTTGAAGTGTGCTAGGCGCCTCAGGGAAAAAAATAAAATATTTGCTAAGTGTTGAAAATTCTCTAAGGCGTTGGACTTTTAATGAATATTTTCCAAGTGTGAAGTGATACGGGATGAAGTGAGAATAAAATGTACAAGGCGTGCCGGGAATATAAAATTTTCCAAATGAAGTTGATAGAAATTTCTCTCCACTGGCAAATGAAATAAAAATTTTCTAAGGCAAGTTCTCAAAATGCAAGAGATGATTTAAATATTTTCTAAGGCAAAATTATTTTCCTTAGAAAATACGCCTAGAGCTCCAAGTTGATGAAATTTCTCAGAGCGCGAACAACTTTTCTCAGTGATAAAATCCAGAGATGATGATATTGCAAGGAGATTCAATTTTCTTCAAGAAGTCAGGGCAACACAGAGTGATCACAGGCGAAGAACGAGTTTAAATGATGAAAATAATATTTTTCTAAGGTTCAAAATTCGAAAAATTAAATGAACCCGTTCGTTGGGTACCCATGGATTCGAGGTGTTCTAACGAAAATTTGCTTCTGGGTACTGGACGTTCGTGATGATGAATGGATTTCTAAATCTTTCAAGCTTCGCCGACACTTTTCCAGTGAGAATTTAATCAGTGCTTGAGTTATGAATTTTCCTAAGGGAGAATTTTAAATTTTCTAAGGCAAACGTAAATAAAATGTGTTTCCAAAGTGAATTTTCTTCAAACGATGAATACGAAGGGAATTGCCTAGATAATTGTGATTAAATTCTTCAAGGATGAATTTTCCAGAGCAGATGATGAAGTTAAAATTTCGAATTCAAGTGACAGAGCTCCGGTTGGTGGATTCAAAAATGGTGAATTTAAATCTAATTTTCGAAACAAACTCAAAGGCGCCAGTCAAAGTCAAGTTTCTAGAAGAATAATATTCCCGACGACTGGAGACAAGTGTCAGAAACACCAGAGAGGGAAAATTCGAATTCTTGAAGTGGAGTAGTGGAGATTAATGGCACTGGCTAAAATTAACTTCTTCTAGAATTCGAATTTTAGCTATAAAATGGAGAAGCTTTTCACTCACTTTCACAACTGGAAAAGGCGAATTTGCTAAGGCAAAGTGAGCTTGGAGAGGTTTGAATTTTGCTGAGAGGTTGAACTTGTTGAAGAAGACGTCTTGAGGCTTGAGAGTTGCCATTTGAAGGACGTCCTTGCTGAGGTTGCTAGAGGCTTGAGGAAGGTACGCCATTGCTGACTAAGGAGGTGTTTGCTGCAATTTGAAGTTGCTTGAAAAGGTACGGCTTTGTGGCTGAAATTTGATTTGCTTGAATTATAGAAGCTTAAAAAGGTACGCCATTGCTGAAAGATTGAAAAGTACGGCCTTGCTGGCATTGAAGTTTGAAATCTGATTCGTTGAGCTTAGTTGAAGTTGCCTGTGGGACGCCTTGTATTGAGTGAAATAGTTGAGACATAGAAATTAAAATTGCTGATTGCTGGTTGTAGAGTGAAGTCATCAAGAAATCCGTTCTAAGTGTCGGAATTCGAATACATTCAAGAGAAGAAGCTGAGGTTTGCAAACACGAAAGATATTGCAGCTTCTAGAATTCGACTGCAGCCCCTATCATGCCTTATTTTATTAAATTTAATTGCTGATGAAATGTTTGTTATGTTGCAGATGGCTGAAGCAAGGACAACCGGAAAAGACAATGGTGCCTCAAGACAGGCTACGATCAAGAAGCTGAGCAAAACGTTCATGTCGGAGTCAAAGTTCATTTCGAAGTTGGGCAAGTTGACGGATACGAACCTGGGCTCTGTCAACCTGGAAACATTCAAGAACAGGCTGTTTGGGATTGGAAGTCATGTTCGGTCGCCGCTGTATGTCGTCGAAGTGGGTTATATCTGGCAGGCTGGTTTCCATGAAACCGATTGACCGGAGTTGATTATGCGTCGCCAGCACTCTGAGAAAGAACCGCGGTCGATCCGCGACATACCGAGATGGCCAAGTACTTGCCAATCTCACTCCGGCAGCCATTGGTGAAGCTTTTGGGATCCCGGTGCATAGAAACATGATCTACAAGTCCAGGGAGCGAGCGGTGCGTATGTATGCTTCTGCTTTTGAGCGATGCATGGATACAATTAATACTCACTGGATGAGCACTCAGAAGCCTTCAAGAACGAAGTTGCCGAAACAGATCATAGCAGAGGACCTGAAACAGGAGTATTGTGATCTTATCATGTTGCTGAGCAGGGTTGGTGGTTGCCCACAGTCTTATATTTTTGAGCCTTGGATGTTTTATTACATCAACCTGGTGTTAGAAGGCAAGGATTATGTCAATTGGGCTGAGATGATTAGTGATAATATACATGAGCAGCTCCTGAGTTTGCGGAGGACTAAAACGTTCTACATGAGCTCCTATCTTGTTTACATGTTGGCACGGATGACGAGGTACAGAGGAATTTCTTACAAGGAACCCATCGGTTGTGGCTCCCACCAGTTCAAAATTCATGAGGCATGTACGCAGTTGCACCTTTCGAGCACA
Organism: Sequoia sempervirens; assembly: GCA_007258455.2. Taxonomy (NCBI): domain Eukaryota; kingdom Viridiplantae; phylum Streptophyta; class Pinopsida; order Cupressales; family Cupressaceae; genus Sequoia; species Sequoia sempervirens. The sequence goes on along the minus strand of VDFB02277944.1, from coordinate 70,749 downwards.
ACCCATTATAAGCGTGTCAACGATTCATTCACCATGTACATCACGAGGCTGCTTCAGGAGAGGTTACAGTGCAGAATCTCTAGAAATGCACAGGAGCTGATTGAGAGGTATGGGTGCTGGTTTATTCAATTTCCGAGATTTTCATACATTAGGCTTCAAGGTTTCTCGTCATACCCTTATAGGCTGCCTAAGTACCCAACAGATAAAATAATAATGCTAGAGATAGCTAGACAGTTGCTGGCCTTTGACAAAATCCAGAAGAAAAAGAAGAAAGGAGGGATAGAGTTTCCAATTGTGATGGGCAACTCGGATGAGGTTTGTCCTTCGATACAGGCAGCTAGGGAAGCTGAGAGCGAGCTTCAATTCTATCATTTCTCATATCACACAAGTAGACAACACTATGACCCACACCATAACATCAACTGGGTGTTGTCAGAGGAATTCAAACACAAGGCCACCATTGAGGATTACTGGGCTGATGCAGTTGATGAGATTGAAGTGAGGAAGAGAATGTTCTCTAGGTTGCCGATTACTCTGATCAGGGAGTGTGAGGTAGTTCCGGTTCCGGACCAGGTCAGCGAAGATATGGATGTAGTCCACCCGGATTATGCAGCTGTTCGGGACACTCCACTTCCACCTGTGGATTGGTCAGAGCCCGAGGTTGCTGATTTGGATACTCTATCCATCCCGGTTATGACATTCACCAGGGCATGGGTTGATAGAAAGGTGAACAGATTGAAAAGTAGGTCAATTGCTTTGACTTACAACTGGATGGGAGATCACAGGACGCCCACCACAGGAAGAAAGAAACAGATCACAAGAGGACCAGAGTCCCGAAAGAAAGAATTAGTTCAGCCCGAACCTCCACGAGTTATAGTAAGCGATTACCTTTGGAACGTTCTCAAAGCATCACCGAGGAATTATCTTTGTTTGCTGATCGGAGAGTTATGTTAGATCAGTCGCGGGTGGTCTGGGGCGATATTCAGCCTCCACGGAGGGAGTCAATTGGCCAGAGTGCCACTGTACCTGTTCGGGTTGATCAGCAGGATCAGCAGGATGATGAGGGGACTATTACTGACCCTCAGTTTCAGCAGGAGTTAGAGGCGGCCATGAACGATGGCGATGATGATATAGTGTCAGGTGACACTCAGCCACTTGAGGACGATGAGCCCCGCCAGAATGAAGAAGAAGTTGAACAGGTTAGAGAAGTCGAGGCACAGGAGCAGCAGCCCTTCGATATACTATATGAGGTGCCCGATTGGCTAAAGGATAGAATGAGAAGAAGCCCGAGTGAGGAGATTGATACAGCGGTTGAGATGGAAGAGTTCTTGAACCGGATCAGTGCTCCTCCACCGAAGAAGAAGGCAAGAAAGTTTTCGAAGATCTCCACTGATGAGGATGGCTCTCGTACTCTTCACGTTGCTGTCCCACGAGTCGAGTGTGACCGGAATGAAGCAGCTCCTGAAAACTATGTGGTCACCACTCTTGACTTGGGACGCCCTACTGGTGCTCAGATTGTTGAGGAGTGTGATAACTCCTTCCTTGCCCTCAAGGATAGATTGTTCAAGAAAGAAGGAAAATATAAGAAGTTGAAACGAGAACACAGGGCCTTGATTGGATACGTTCAGCAGTTGTCTCGTTCTCGAGGGCAGGATGTACCAGTGATAGAGCCTCCGGCGGATATTCCTAGAGAGTTGATCAGCGGCTTAGTAGAGTTGGGGAGGATGGCATAGGAGGCAGACAAATGGGTCACAGGAGTTCGTACTGAGACAGAGAAATTTATGGAGGACCTTGCCTTTGCCTTTACGTGAGGCTTACTATTACGACGGATGGATCGCGTTAGTTCGAGGCTTGGGCGATGCACTCCATCTATCGAGTAAGGTGATCAGCGTCTTGAGGTGTTGAGGCATGTGCCATTGCAGTTGCTGATTGATGGAAGTGTCATTGAGGCGAATGGCCCAGATATGATTTCTCTCGGTGGTATTCTAACCCGGCTATCCGCAGTGGCTTCTTCGATCGCAGCCTGGCGGATTGACCCGATTCCGCGGGGCTATAGCCCAACATTATAGATGGAGTTGAGTACCTTTGAGGCCATATTTGCTAGGCGGCTGAATCCAGATGAGATAAGTCTTGATAATTTGAGGGGTTTGCTGGTTCCCTTCTTCGCAGATGTTAAGACCTTTGTACAGGATGACTTTGAGAATACTGCTACATTCTCCACTTTGATCCAGAACACGCAGGACTCATTAGCTGCTTGAAGAAAATCTTGTACAAGGCACGAGCATTCAGTCACGGTGTTAGAGTTTCAGTTAGATTGTGTTCCACCGATTTCAGCTCAGGAGGTTGAGGCCGTACTTAGCAGATTTGTTGAGTTGGCAATCAGAGAGAAGGCAAATGGGAACACACTACTGGACGAGGAGCTTCTAGAAGACTGAATATGGATCATTTATTGCATTTGCTATTTTTGGGAGTGAGTGGGAATCTTTGATTCATTTAATGTACCACTCCCTATTCTGGCAGTTTTTAGGGTTAGGGCTGAGGTGGCACGATTCTGGCCACTCTATTAATTGTAACCCTAGCCGTCTTTTGGGACTTGGCTAGCTATAAAAGGGGGAGTCCCCCTCATTTGTAAGGCATTAGAATTAGAAATTAGAGATCAGAGATTAGATCAGAGCTAGAATTGAGATAGAGTTAGAGCTAGATTGTAGAGCATTTTTGCATAATTTGGAGAAGAGAGAAGGTTTTCCCTTTGAAAACTTTTGAAGAGATTGTTGTGTAACACATTTTATGATAATAGATCTTTTCATTGATGATGGAATTCGTCTAGTCATGAAATGCTAGCAAGGTTTCTTCTTCCTTTCGTATCCAAGTAGCTTAGTTCATGCAAAGTAGCTTACTTCGGTGTATGGTGTTTTATTGAGATAGCTTCGCTTTATTCCATACCACTAGCGGCTTGTTGATGATAAGTCTGCCTTGCGTGGTCAACTGGACATTATCTTGTGTTTAACTTCGGTTGTGGTTTACATACTTATATGCGTTGTTCTGATGGTGTATGTATGTTAAATTATAACTTGAATATCCTTTGCTATCCCCTTTGAAGATTGCACCGATTTTGCTGAGGCTGTCCGACGGAGGCTAGGCGAAATCTGGTTGAAGTCTATTGAAACGAAGCCCCATATACCCTGCATTTAGAATAGAGTACAAATTTCTTAGGCCCTTTCCCTTTTACTTTCCGCACTTTCTGATTAGTTTTAGGAAAAGGAACCACATTGCCAAATCACACACACGAGAACCCCCTTCAAAATCATACATTAGCTGCTAACTGCAAGAAATCTGGACAATTGTGTAAGTCCCCTCGTACAAACACAGCAATACACATCAACCAAACTGGGTCTATTCGCACTTAAGGAACCTTGGAGTTGAACATGCGAACTTTCTCGCAATCTTAGCGCATGGAATACTTTGATCAAGAGAGAACGGAGTAGCCCAAACTATTTTGTTCTGCTGTTTGGTATGGTCACAAAACCACATCAACAAGACCATTTGTGCTTCTCAAGATAGAGTAAGAAAGATTGATGAACTTTCTCTGGAGCTTGGATCAACAAGAGCTACGCTAGAAGAAACTCAAATGGCATTAATGGAAATAGAAAATCAGTTTGCTGATTTCAAAATTTTCACAAAGCAAGAGAATGCACATAAAGCCGAAGAAATCAAGCAAGTATTTTGTGAGCTTGATAGTCTTCGAGAAGAGTTTGACCTTGAAGGTTTCACAAGAAGGACTGAAGTTACAAGTGCAGATTTAGATCAGCAAGATGGATGGAATAACTTTTCAATTTTTGACAATCCTCTCTTTGAAGAAGGTGATGAAGGAGATTATGGCAATCCTCTCTATGTGATGGAAGATGAAACAAAGAATGAGACTGAGTATGGTTTCCAGTGCTTGGATGCTTTGATCTCACTCCATGTGGATGTGCCACATTTGCTGATTAGTCATGAATGCATAAGTGGGTTTGAGGATGGAGGTTCTACATGGGAGGTGACGAAGCAAGGTAATTTCAACATCCATGACATCAAGGTGTTGATGAGACAAGTCTTGATAGCTGTTGGTAACTTCATTACAGCAGCAACGAGTGAAGATTTCAGACCTACTACTCAGGGGAAATGGGAAAAAGGTGAACTAGACTTTGGTGGGTGCACTCTTGACAATCCATCCCTTGGGTGGAATGATGTTTGGAATCATATTGATCAGTTTTGGGAGCTGAATTTGAAGCCACTCTATGTTTCATACTCCCTTAATGTGGAAGCTTTCATGGTTAAGCTTCAAGGATTTACTACATGGGACATCAGTTTCGTGAGAAGGCACTTGGTTCTCACTAGCACTTGGGAATGTGTAGAGATTTCTTTTCAGTGTGTTGAAAATCACTTTCAGTTGGGTATCCATGCTGGGGATTCTCAACTTGGGTTGTTAAAATTTATTATTTATGGAAAAGACTTTTGGAGGGATAAGGATCAAATTTCTAGATTTGTTGATGTTGTTCCCTTCTTTTCCAGCTACTTGATGGTTCCGTTTGTTCATCAACAAATGGATTGGAGAGAAATTTTGAATATGGGTTGGAGAGATCAACGATCGGTAGTTCTTGGAAGTGACTTTCAGCTCAGACAAGGGCAGATTTTGAGACACGAGCTTGCTGGTTGGTGGCAGACCAGCCACCTTACTTATGGAGTTACTCTCATTCAGGAGAGTTGGTTCCTCACTCCTGATCAAAGAGGTGGTAGTTCTCTCATGGAGATGAATCTAGTGTGTTTTCCAACCACCTTGGAGGTGTCACTTTGCAGCTCGATGGTCATCTCACATGCTCACGCTTGGGATTTGGAGTGGTGTTGTTGTTTTCCCTTGGGTAGGACTCGAGAATCAGATTGCACTGCGCTGATCCTAGTCTTGATCAGCAGTAATTATTTGTTCCTTCACACTTTTCCTACCCTCCAAATTCATCTTATGATGGTTGATGATGTAAACCTTGACAGTTTACTCTCAGTATTGATTCATGACAGCAGTAGCTCACATGCTTTGGTTCACCATTCGGAGACTCATGGGGTTGGAACTATGATTGTTTTCTGTAGTCTTCATGGTTGTCCCAGTATAATTCAGATGAGGCATGGTAGCTTTATGCGGAGACATGGGTATGAGTTTGTGGAGCTCTTGCAAAGGAATGCTTCCCTCCTTGCAAGAAGATTTGTCGAGGTCACACTTGCAGGCATGGTCCCGTTTGTTACCATGTGGAGGTATGGGGAGGAGTTCGATTTTGATTTGAATAGTCTATCTCTCCTATTGCTTAGAATGGTGATTGACAGTAGTATGGTTGATACTGTTAATTCGGGGGATCGTGGACATGAGATGTTGCATGATTTTGATTTCCTTCCTTTAAGATCTTTCAGTTTGAGAATCATAGATGGTAACACTTTGGAGTTACAAGGGGAGTCAGTGCAGCATTGGCATGATATTTTCATTGATGTGATCAGAGTGGTGCAGCATCGGCATGGTGGGTTTTTCCTGAGACGCATTTGGGAACCAGGGATCATACTTGTTGCGTATGGATTAATCTTCAAATTACTGGAGTTGTGGTGGTATTGCTTGAGGACAAGCAATTTTGGGAAGGGCGGATTGTAATGTCCCCTTCTCAAACCTGATCTTTCTAGTGACCGTTGGCCTTTTCCTTGGGAACCCGAAGGCTAGTCGGAAGATAAATTAGGGTTTCCTATTTTTGAGGAGGTCATTGCTCAAAGATGATGGATTCAATGGCGGATCCTTTCTGGGTTTTCAGAGAGCTTCGCAGTGGTGTGTTCATCTCGGCATTCTGAGCATTTTCCGGAATTTACTATTTTTAGTAAATTCTATTTTTAGCAGCTTTCCAGTTGAGTTCAGCTCGGTTGACTTCCTGCTTCAGTTTGGTCAGATGTTTTGCTCAGTATTGGCTTCAGGGCACATTCGGAAGGATAAGTTAAGTCATTTAATTAAAAAGTCACGTTTTAATTATTATATTTTAACGTTGACCCTTGGCCTAGAGTTAATGACTTAAGGTTGTTTTAAAAAGGTGATCTTTTGAGGGTGGCGCCTCATTAAGGAATATTTTAATTATTACTAAAGTCTGAGCAAGCTTTGTTGGGCGCATTTATTAAAGTATGATATTTATTTAAAATATCAAATCTAAAGCTTTGAAGGAAAAGTACGCCCATCCTTGAGGAGATTGGGTTTTGACCTAAAAGCGGATTTTAGGGTTTTGAGAAGTCAACTGGAGAATTATAAAAAGGAGTCTTGGAGCATCATTTGGTATCTTTGGTCTATGCTAATGTTATGCTGCCGAAATGGTTGCGGAATTACTTCGAGGAATGAATGCCTCTTAGTCTGGGCTCGACTTCGTGCTTGAGAGACAGCACCTAGTGGAGAGGTTAGATTATTTGAGTGATTTTATAGTAAGTTTTTGCATTGTTGTAGAGTTATTGCCTTGAAGTTCAGATTTTTGCATTTCATACTTTTCTAGAGTTGCTGATTTGATACAGCAGATTCTTGTTTGTAATCGTAAGTCAAAAAATACCAAAAAAAGAGTTCTGGGTGTTGAACATTTCTCATTGTCTAGGATAGGCGAAGCTATAGTTTAAATCTCAGATTTTTATGTTAAGTATTTATTTTTTAAGGAAGGATCGAACTTTTCAGCAGGCCGTACCCTTTGTTGCTGTCTTGAATTCCGTGCTACTTGCATTTAAGGCATTTGGGGTCTGTTTAAGTGTTTGATCTTGGTCGCCCTTGTTGTTAGAGTGCATTGCATTTTATCTCACTTCTTTCAAGTCAGATTTAAGGAAGTTACGAACTATTCTATGAATTTGTAAGTTGCTGATTATGTAACACAAAGTGCAGATCTGATACATCAGTTTATGAATCTGCATCTTCCTTTATTGGATGGTGTCAAGATTGCCTTATAACCTTTGCAGAGGATTCTTATTGTATGCACCATTGAAGAGCACCAAATATTCTGATTTTGCAGGCAATGATATGTTGTAAGCTGGCAGTAGTACTGACCAGTTGTTATTTTAAATATTGCCTATTTGCTGTTGTAATAGTCTAGCTTCTTCAATCATTATTGTAATAGTTATAGCTCCGCCCTATGGTAGCTACTCTCCCGTCTTGGGTCAGCAAGCACATTCTGGGTGTCGAGTATTTCCAGTTCCAGCATTTAATTCAAGCATTTAATTTTGTAATCACTCCGTCATATGGTCGCCCCTCACTCCGCATTGGATTGGGTAGCACATACTTGGCGTTGAGTTCTTTTCTGCATTTAGAATAGAAGACCCTCTGACCAATGCTCGCCATCATCGGCGCCATACTGGTTAGAGTTACAGCATAAGCAGTTTGTTTTGGATCCTCTGACCAATGCTCGCCATCATCGGCGCCATTCTGGTTAGAGTTGCTTTCTTGCACGTTTTGGTTTTCTCCTCTAACCTTAACGGGTGCACTGCTTTGTAATTTGTAAATTGAAAAACGAAAAAATTTGGCTCGGAATATTTCACTCTCATACCTGTAAATGAAATGCCTATGGCTTGTTCCTAAAGCCACACCCTCCAAAGAATGTGTAATACCCTGAAATCGCACCTTTGAAGCAGCCAAAAACTCACTGAAAGGATAATCACGAAAATCAGGAAATACTTTGTTTCATCTCCTCCAAACTGGCTCCAAGCTCGATTGCACAAATGGTAACCTGTAAACAATTCAGATTTCTGCTAGGACTGATATCTCACAGTCGAAACAAAAGCTAGGGTTCCAAAAATCCATGACCAAGAAGCTAGACAATATTGCCAAGAGAAAATATTCATTCCAAAAAAGTGCCGAATGATCTCTCATTTTTCTCTTTTATATTTCCCCATTCAAAATCATAAAGTGACTTTATAATGTTCACTCTTTAAATATTTCAAGGAGTCACTTTATAACTTAATTTATTAATTATTTAATATCCCTCTTTTAAAAATAATTTAAGACTTAGGTGATATTAAATAATTAAGTCACTTTGTCCAAATTTTGGGGACATTATAGTCCTCCCTTCCCAAAGATTGCTTGCCCTCAAGCAATCCACAACTGCAAACCAGCTCAACTGCCACATTATCTGAAGAAAGAATGAAAAACCAACCGCACTGGTCCACCCACCACCTGGATCCCAAGTGACCTTGGAAAGAACGCAATCCAACAACCTCTGTATACAGTTGTAACTCCTGACATGGTCAAGCCCTGTCATTCTGTGAAGCCAATTGCCCAACAAGTAAACTCTTGGATCCAAAATCTGAAATTCAACTCTATATAAGTTGTGAATAGGGATCTCCATCTGCTGATCGGTGGACTCTGCCATCCTCGAACTGTGGTAATGAACCACACGCAAACACACAATCCATAAACAAACTGGAAGTCCATCAATCTCAGCACCAACTGACTTCTGTTGCACCACTCTGATAACCCCAAGAGTCCGATCGAACCGAGTCTCAAACTCCTGTTGCTGGAAACATCCAACTGGAGAAATCAAAGTGAGAGCCCTATCAAACTTGGATTCATCGTCTGCAATCTGAAGCATGCCATACTAGAGTGAATTGGCACGACCCTTATTCAACGCATCTCTCTGTGTCATCAATGTCATCATCAAATCCTGTACATGTGGGCTGAACGAAAACTGGTGAGCACACCTCATAATGCAACCAAAGTGAAACTCCCCTGCCTGTGCTAGAGGAAAACCAGAGTAGTCATGCGTATCCCAGCTAGTACTGTGTTGGCGTTTAAATTCGCACCTCTGGAATGCGTATTTGAAACGGACAGCTATGCACAGATAAACTGCTCTTCAAATTAGGAGGGGAAGCTCCCTCTTGTTGATGGTGTTGAAAGAAAGTAAACTAAGAACTAAGTTGCCTATCTTTTTGATCAGCTTAGAGCACATGGTTTATTAAACACAAACACCACAGCTGAGATTTTCTGTTTTAAGAACTTCAACTACGACTAACTTAAACTAAAGACGTTTCTAACTTCTCAAGTAATAAGCAGAGCAAGAGAAACTAGAAATGAACAAGGTTGATTTCTGACAAAATACTTCAATAAACCCTCTCTCAACAAACATCTACACACTTCAATGTAAGTTGAAATCAAGATGATAAAAGTAGAACATAAATAACGGAAATCTGAGATGTTATATCAAGGCAAAGGAGGCTCATGATTTTATTACTCAAACTTCTGGAACAAAACTCACTTCTAACATGCCTGGAACAAGAAATTGCAGCTAAAGAGGCTTGCAATCTTGTTCTTACACAATAGAAACAACAATCACAATAACTCCTTGTTGGCTAAAAGAGACTCAACAATTTGCTATCACAAAACAATTGAATGACACTTGAATAACAAATAGAAGGCACAATAGGCTCAGTGTTTTGTTATCACTAGCATGGTTTGAACTGACACTCGAATAATAGCTGTCGGGCTAAAAAGAGACTCAAAGCAATTTGCTATCACAATAACCGCTAAAGAAAACTAATGAGCAAAGACTCTTATTTATAGGCAAGCAGAGGAGTAGGGAACCCTAAAATCTCCTTGCTTTCACAATCTAGGGCTTGCTCAACAAGCAAGCTTTATTACTAAATCTAGAAAGAAGATAACATCTAACACCTAAGAAAACAGAAAAAGCGGGAAACGCCAACTATTACATTTATCTTCTTTCTCTTCTCAAAGAATGGATAAGAATTATTCCAAGAATAGAAAGAAAGTGGGAAGAAAGCTTCTAGAAGAAAGCTGCTTTAAAGCTCAAACACATCCGCTAGAAAATTAGAAATTGTGTCCCGATTCGGTGCATCTATGCCATCAATAGCAAAACACCGCTTTTCCAAAATATCTTCACCATCTGCAACTGACCTAAGGCAATCTTCGACCTCATTGGCCGCTTTCTCAAACTCTGCTGACATCATTGAAGTGTGACTTGGCAAAGTCTTATGTTTTTCTTTCATTCACTTCAATACAATCTTCTTGTTGTATTTTTCCTTATGCATTTCCCATGTCCTTTCACATTCACCCTTTGAGATAGTAACGCTTTCAGGCCATGGGGGAATGGAAAAAACACTTCTCGATCATATCAGGCTTCAGACTGCAAATCAATCTGCCATCTACTGATTGGATCTCCCTTGTAGCTGGGTTGTAATGCTTGATGCACGCGATTACGAACTCAAGACTCTGAACTGATATAGGAATAGACGCTGCTGCGAGGAGTCCAGAGTGTCCCAGGTTTCTGATTGAGGTGTTGCCTGCGCTCTCCAAAGCGTGTAAATCAAACACCGGCTTGATATGATGCAAGTCTGTCTCAGTTGTTTTGATGAAATCATGATAGAGAGCTGATTCAGTCTTGAAAATATTGGGAGTGTACTCCATTTCAGAAACCTTGAAGAATGACTATAAACTCGCCTATGTTCAGATAATTACAATAGCTTCGGTTGACCCCCTTTTATAATCTCTCAAGAAGAAGTCGACCCATCTAGACGCTTCTTTTCACTCAATTAAAATAATATTAAATGGGCATTTAGACTTAATAAAATAACTCCTTCAAGTGGGCGCCCTTTTAATTATTTAATGTGCTTTAAGTCATTAAATGGCCCCTTTAGACATAAAGTTATAATATAACTTTGTAATTTGCTTTTTAATGACTAATTATTATTAAAGTCACCTTTAATAATAATTAAATGATATAACTTGCACATTAATCCTTATTTTGCTAGGCCAACTGAAAACTGGGATCAACATTGCTTCCACCACACGTCCAGGTGCCTTGCTATAAATAGAAACACTGGACTCTCATGCCCTGCAGAATTACTATAAATAGTAAGTGTGTGAAACTGAGTCTTGAATCACCAAACGAAGGCCAATCTTGAACCACCCAAAGCTTTGGAGAAGAAACCACTCTGATATCTGCCAAACCGAATCCTCTAAACAACTCCATTAGCCTACGAGGGTCAAATGATAGGCTAATCCTCCGAACTCTGATGCTTGTGAAAATGGGGACATTACAGTCCACCCTCCCTGAAATTTCTTGTACCCAAGCAATCTCTACTAGAAAGAAACTCCACTCCTCGAGAGGCCCAAAAGAATTGTGAAATGTCCCACACATCTCTAGCTAACTCCTGTAGCACCAGCATAAACACATCGGCGCAAAATATCCTTGGATCCCAAACCCAAAATGGAAGTCTACCATGCCTAATACCTCTGACTCCCTCTGTGCTAATCTGATCTCAGCTTCACCATGCCAGAAGTGGTGAAGCAACCCAATGGGACCCATCCAATACACTGTGCCAAACCTGTCGCCACCTGGATCCCAAAACAACTGAACTTCACATCCATCCACTATGAAAAGACAAAATACCTGGAAGCATCCGCCATGAAAAGACAAAAATATTTGGAAGATATTAACACCACAAGCACCCCAAGCAAGAAATGCATTGATTAAGAAAGCATAATATTAAGAGGAAAGCTTTGCAAGTAACTTGACATTGTTAGAGAAAATAACTAGTTTGGAGAAGTGAAAGCACTCAAAAACCATAATCATTTAAAGGAATGTTGTTGATCTACTATTTAGGAAATAATGAAGTGGCAACCCAAGTAATTCATACTCATATTCTTCTGGTGTGTTCTTTTTTATTTCCTCATAAGTCATTCCATCACAGACTCCTGCATTTATCTCATCCAAAGCACGCCATTGTATCTGTGCCATAGAATGACAAAATGAGAAAAAATTGAAACTTACATACTTCCAGTAATAAGATATTAAACTATTAGTGCTAGCAATCAAACACGATTGTCATCATTCATACTTCAATTGGTATGACATTCAAGAGAGGTTCATTTTACATTCAAATTTAATTCATTTGCATGAATATATTTTGCTAGACACGATCACTGTGAATAACAATTAATAACTCGAGGGAATACATTCATTGATGACAACCATAAGGGAGACAAACAAATATATCTTAGATATAGGAAGGCAATGCATTTTATGAATAAATACAAGTCGTGAATTTTTTTCTGTACTCTAGTACACATAATGTAATTCTACAGGTTAATTGCAAGTCAGTCAACCACTCATGACTGGTTGAAACATAGAAATAGATGATGGAAATTTAGTCAAAAAGTTAATTTTCCGTAATTTGTGGTTCCTCTTGAATATTGTCTCCTCCTTGGACATGTTTAAAATTAATATATAGCATGAAATGTCTCTGCATTTTAGGATGTATGTGACCTAGATAGTTCATGTATAGGCATATATTTTCTCTGTCTATATTAGGTGATGTTAAGACTTTATGGGATTGGAAAGAATAGGGTGGATCTTGCTAGTGGATACATTTGTCATTTGAGGGAGCCAAATTTCAAATTTCAGGAAATCATGGTTGAATAAAAAAGAAAAAAAGAAATAGTCCAAGCCACGGATCCACAAAATCCCTCCATCAAACAGAGCTTTACAAAGATTCTTGATTTTCAACAAATTTAAGCTGTCATTTTGAGATCTTTTCTGTATTGGCATCTTTTTGATTCATGACTTTAGAGTGGCAGCGGTCAGGCATTTTATGTTTGTTGCAGCATGAAACTTCCATGCCATTTACAACTGAACGATGCATATAATGCCAAAGGCTTTAAGAGGCAAGATTAAACTAACCTAAGCTTCTAAAATGTATTTGAGCAGTTTGTATTTAAGAAAGCAGAATTTGAATTATTTTTGGCTATTTGAAAGTCACTCTATCAAGAAATTGTCATGTCCCCGAAATTAGAACACTCTGAGAGACAAATAAGTGAAAATGAATAACACAATACATATTAAAATTATAAAAGAAAATATTATCGTTTTAATATATTTATAATTACAATCATGATAAGATAATATTGTAATTATAAATACATATCGACGATACACAATAAAATACATTAATATAAATACTATCATAATTATCAAATAATTATTAAGTGATAATATTATAAATATTAAAATACAAATTTAAATAATAAATGTAAATAATACTATAAATAAATATAAATAATATTACAAATAAATTAAAAATAAAATAGTAAAATATAATACACATCAAAACAAAATAATAAAATGAATATAATTTGAGATATCATTAAGGAATGTTTAACTAAAAGTCATGTCCATTTGTGGGGTTATATCTATTCAAAGAGATGCCTCTCTTCATGAAGGTATAAGGATATAAAATAAGGAGTGGAAGATAAAGGAAAAAGGATATAAAAAATACACATCAGATTTTAAGAAGAAGATAGAAGAGTAAAGGAATGAAGATGTAAAAAGGAGATCTGTCAATAGTGTGTAGAGAACAATAAAATAGAAATTAGAAAGGTTTGGAATTAGTTTTCAAAAGGCAGCAATCATTTCAAAAGGTTGTGTCCTTTCTAATGAATGTCTCTTTCAAAAAGATACATCTTCTCATTTGAATGTGAAGATACAAAAAGGGAAAGGATGAGATATGTATAGAAGGAAGAAGGAAAAATAGAATAGAATGGGAAACAAGAAATAAAATATAGACTGCAGATCATCTGAAATTTATAAAGACAGGCAGATGGAAAGTAGATAAGTATTTTATGAATATAAGGAGATAAGTATTTTATGAATTTAAATAATAAATTAGATAAATGTTTGTACATTTAAATAATGATGTTGATAAATACATCATGGATTTAAATAATAGTCTAATTAGTAGTAATTCATATGTAATGACCCCTTTCTTGGTGGAAGCACTTAAACCTGGAACTTGCACTCGATGTGTTCCTCAAAGAGACATTAGAAGCATTAGAGATCAATAAATTTCAGTGAACCATCTAATAAGATCAAAGTTGATATAAATACTTCATTCTTGACAAAGGGTTACTTGTTTCATCCTTTGATATTCTATTATACCCTTTACGTCATAGTGAATAAATGGAGTCATTATTTATACAGTTCAATAATGGCTGCAAGTATCATTATTGAATAATTGCCAATAATATGTGTATCTAAATATACACTTATCAAATATTAACATGTCACTCACTATCAATGTACTATCCATTCTAATCTATATAATCATGAATCATAATATACTTAAATATATTTATAAATGCCGAGTGAGATGTAACTTATAATGATTTTGATATCTAAATCCATTGTGCTTATCTTCTGTATACACAAGTAATTATAACTCTTATTTAAATATGTTTATAATACTCACCTCTCTCTGCTTGACCAGAACTTCTGCAAATTGCCTCTTCCTTTCTCCTTGATCAAAGTTCAACATAACCTCTTTTCTTAACTCTCGAGAGGCTGTAATACCGTCACTATTGCTTCCTTCCAGCCTTCAAGGCAGATGTTGAACTCATGTGGCTCGGTAGTAAACAAAGATAGCTACCAATACACTGCAGAGGGTGAGCCACTTATTATGATTCACCGGTCAAAGACAAAACTATATCGACGTATGGAATATGAGGATCGATGCTTTTCAAGCAATATTGAAACTCAGCGGCTACATCACCATTATCTTGGCCGTGATTATTATACCATTTCCCATCTACCGATAGAGAGAAATAACTTATAAGGACTGTTCAGTTTTTATTTACTCCTATCGATTGCAGATTAAGAGACCCTTTCCTTTGATATCTTCTTTCCAGCGATTGATTAATCTCTGGTCTCTTCCCCTTCCTTCATTTCCCCCACTTTGATGCTTTACTAGGTCGCCGTGATCCTCTTTTAGAATCCACACATTCTCTCTCATTTGTCTTTGTCCCAACTTAACCTCCACACAAGGACTTTGTCCTCCTTCCACGCCCGTAACTCTCAAGACCCGATACTTCCCTTTTTGGTACTTCATCAGCCATCATGGGTGGTCACCATCTTTCCTGAAGGAACATCGCTTTAATATTGGAAGCAGATAATATATATATTCAGCGTATGTACTAATCCATGGGAGCAGCTTGTCAAGGTGGTTAAAGAAGTCGATGTCAATCCCATACCCCCGCAAGCAAGACAACATCCTTCTTAAAATACCCCATCTTGAAGGAAAGACGTGTCTTTCAATCAGGTCGCTTTACTTGGGGCTTAAATATTTGTATTTATATTTTACATATAGTATATATTCATTTATATTAGCTTTATATATTTTATTTAATATTTGTTATTTTATATTGATTATAATAATATTTAAATTGTTATTTTTTTATTTCTAATATTTTTATATATTTAATTGAATATAATAGTAATAATAATCTCATTCATGAGATAAGGATGTATGAGTTTTTGATCAAGTATATTAGTATTTGTATAATAATATTTATGATTTATAATATCTAAAATTGTGAAAATTAGGGGACATGACAGTTCGCCCTACCCAAGATTGCTTGTCCTCAAACAATCTCAAACTTGAATTACAACTAGTCCACTATGAAAGTCTTTTATCATTGTTAAGCACAAGCAATTATAAACACACATGATATACTTAAATATATTTATAAATGCCGAGTGAGATGTAACTTATAATGATTTTGATATCTAAATCCATTGTGCTTATCTTCTGTATACACAAGTAATTATAACTCTTATTTAAATATGTTTATAATACTCACCTCTCTCTGCTTAACCGAAACTTCTGCAAATTGCCTCTTCCTTTCTCCTTGATCGAAGTTCAACATAACCTCCTTTCCTAACTCCCGAGAGGCTGTAATACCGTCACTATTGCTTCCTTCCAGCCTTCAAGGCAGATGTTGAACTCATGTGGCTCGGTGGTAAACAAAGATAGTGTTACATCCCGATTGTATAGCTACTAGGTTATTAGTATTTGATAAGGATTATGTGATAGTAAAGACAGTTTTATGAATAAATAAAGATATGATGCACCTTGTTATCAATATGAATTTTTGTACATTAATGACTGTCTCATTCTTATGTTGTTCAATTGATATTAATCATGGTGAAAACATGCATTATGAGGTTAATGTGTGATGATTTTATATCTTATGAAATTTATATGTACTGCCATTTTTGTGAGCATTTGACTGCCGTGAGTTTATAACTATGGATGCAGGTATGAGAACCAGTCCTCCAGGCAGAGGGGAAATATCACTTGGGAGAGGGGTATTGGTCGTTTAACCGGTAATGTTAGTCAAATGAGCATGCACACACGTCATGAAGGGTATAAAGGAACCGAGTCAGATAAGTTAGCCTTGATAAGTCATCCATAGGCTTAGGAGTTTGATTTACTTCCTTATGCTTTATGAGTTATGATTGTTTAAATGTCAGACTTACTATACTATGACTCCTTGTGTGAACGATGTAATTGATATGTACTAAAATGTTGAGTGGTACGTATATATATGTATACACTGTGTACACGTATCTAAATGTATAGACATATCGATACATACATACGTTAAGTAGATGGATGTACTCATACGTATGTGTCGACATGTATATATGCATACATACGTATACACAATAGTATATATGGTTATACACATGTATAAACGTACACACCCTGCCTAATATCTGTGGTGAAAATAATATTTTAATATTATTGTCTAGGAAATTTATATATATATTTATGTATAAATGTATATATCAATAATGTAATTATAATTTATGATATATACATAAATACATAAATGAATGTGTAAATATTTATATTTATATATTTTATAAAGTATAGAATATTTGTATTAATGTTAAATTAATATATGCTTATATATATATATAAATATATATATATATATATATATATATATATATATATATATATATATATATATATATATAGATATATTAATATTTAATAAAATACATATATATAAAATATATAAGTATATAATATTACATATTTAAAATGAAAACATTTATAAACTTCAAAATAAAAATATTTGCAAGTATTTAATAGAATAAACTTTGAACTCCAAAGTGAAAAGAATTGTCTTTTAATATTTATTGGAAAGGGAATATTTGAATAAGTAGCCGCTAGTCTTAAGGAAATGTTGAAATTCATAAAAGTATCGAACTTTCCTAAAAGGGGAAATATTTGAACACAAACTTTTGAAAAATTACATAAAACTCAGCCATGAGCTTTCCCGTGAAAATGAAGAAGTTTTCAGCCCAGCAAATATGGAGGAAGAAGCCTTCAATCTGGAAAATAGGAAATGCCAACAATATTTCTGTGCTGTAACATGCTAAACCTTGACCTAAAACGCAGCAAGTGAGTCATTCAATTTCATGCGACTAGCAAAAACGTGATTACCTGTAGGTGGCGTTTTTGGAGATTTGAGTTGAAAATTTCTTCAATTGCTGGCTCTATGGAAGTCGAATCACTCTTTTGAAAGATGACTTAGGGTTTAAACACTTGCCAAGTGACGTTTGACTGAGTATTCATGCCTGGTTGTCAATTTACATGCCCAAAATAAAGGAATCAGTTGCTAATACGGGCTTATAAATACTCGCCCAGCCATTCTTCGAATATAATCTTGTGCAATCTATCTTTGGTGATTTGGAGAGTCATCTTGCTAGTTTCTCATCTGCTGTTGTGAGTTGCCAATGCTGCATTGCTTCATATTATTTAAAGTGTGAGAATTAGAGTCTGTATCAGCTGCAATTTTAAGACTATGCTAGATTATCTTTTAGGAAGAAGTGTAAAAGCAACTTTCAGAAGAGAAGTATTGTTAGGGAGAGTATTGTGGGAAGAGTCTCTATATTTGAGAGAAAGATATACTACATTTTGTCATCTTCAATTGAAAGCTGCTGCCATAACAGTGCTGGGGAGAAGCTCTTAATCATAGGCATGTTATCTAGTTTGTGATTTTTATTTAAATGGTCTTCTCTTTTAATCTTGAAATTGCTGGTTGCATTTAGCATGCTATTAGCAAATTTATTTTGTTTGATAAGCTTCTTAAAGAAATAAATGCTTAAGGGATTTGTTGTACCCCAAAATTAAAATTTTGTTACACTTAGACATTTTGAAGAAATGAGTAAAAGTCTTGTCAAATCAGTCAAAAAGGTCAAAATTTGGGTGTGCATGTCTTGCATGAGGGGTTAAAACGCAAAATTTTCAATTTCTGACGATCTAGGTCTGCTAAGAGCAGCTAAATCTACAAAACCCAGATCTCAGTTTTTCATCCCTAAATTTTAGGAAAACTGCTATTTTTAGAGATTTTCTCGAAATAGTAACGTTTTCTGGGTTTTTCTGGGTTTCTCTCGAAACGGATACTGGTAAAATTTTCTAAAAATAGAAAGTTGGTCCGACAGGGTCCGAACTGATTTTGATTGGCTCAAAATGCTTCCATATCAGGCTGGTGCAGTCAGAATCTTAAAACAATCAGTTTTGCCCTACTGGGTCTATTCTGCTTTTTAGAAGCGTATCTGGAACTCTGAGATCATCAATGAAGGTCATTTGACTGCCAGGCGTCAATTTCAGCACTTAAACTTCCAGCAGAGGGTGAAAAGATGAACATGCACGAGGAACGAGGAAGAAAGTTGAAAAGTCACGTAAATTTTCTAACACTGCTGAGTTTGGGCGCCCCTGTTGAAGAAAGGCGCCCACCTTTTTAGGGCATCAGATGAGTGAATTAGGTTTTGGACCTCCAATGGAAGTTGCTCAGTATTCAGTCAGCTTCGCGATGAATATCCCCATCAGAGCATCTGATAATCCAGTCTCCGGCAAATTCGAGTCAAAGTGGAAGATATAGAATGAAGATCTGAAACTCGAAGAAGAAGATTGAAGTAAAATTTTTCTAAGTTTGGAGAAACTGGGCGCCCTAGGTGAAGAAAGGCGCCCAACTTTTCAAGGGTTCAAACAGATGAAATTACAGTCAAAGTTATAACGAGATGTCTTCAGAATGCAACAGGCTTTCCAGTGAGCTATCCAGCACGGCAAACGGAGCTCGCAGTCATCAGATTCAAAGAGCTGAACAGAGGGTCCGATGAGAGTTGAAAAGAGAAATCTGAAAGCAAAGGTGAAAAATGTGAAAAATAAACTAACTCTGGTGAAATTGGGCGCCCCAGCTTGCCAGGGGCGCCCAAGCTTTTGAGGACCTGAAATCTGCTTTTTGGCAGAAGTGTTTCCAGAAAACCCCTCCTGAAATCTTCTTAGTGTTGCCAGGGTCCGATGAGAGTTGAAAAGAGAAATCTGAAAGCAAAGGTGAAAAATGTGAAAAATAAACTAACTCTGGTGAAACTGGGCGCCCCAGCTTGCCAGGGGCGCCCAAGCTTTTGAGGACCTGAAATCTGCTTTTTCGCAAGTGTTTCCAGAAGACCCCTCCTGAAATCTTCTTAGCTTCGCAACGAGCCCAAACATTCATCAATCCGACGCCCGGAGCTCAAGATTCACGAGATCGCCGGTAGGAGTGAAAGACATGAGTAAAATTGAAAATTTTTCTGAGTCTGGAAGAAGTAGGCGCCCCTGTTGAAGAAGGGCGCCCAAACTTTTGAAGCTCATAATGGTGGATTTTGCAGAAGTAGCATCCAAGAATGCTTCACCAAAATCAGTCTGGCTATCCAATGAAACATTCAGACGGTCAGTCAGATCAGCGTAGCTCCCGGAATCAGAATTCATCAGTAGATCAAAGGGAGAAGGAAGAATTTGGAAATCATGATTTTGACTAACACTGGAAGAAATGGGCGCCCCTTTTGGAGAAAGGCACCCAAATGTTCATGCCTTAGAGAATTTTCGAAGTTTTCAAAATTTCAAAATTGCAAGAGGAGAAGGATGGCGTCCAAATTCAAAGAGACTAAGATTTAGGGTTTTGAAAATAAAAAGCAAAAAGAAAGCAAAACCTAAATCAAACCCTAAGTCTATTTAACATCATTCTTTCATGTATTTTTCATTATTTTTGCAGGTAGCATCCAGAGGAGAAAGTTGGAGCAGCAAGTTTGAAGATTTTTGGTGATTCAAGAATCCATCCTTGCTGGTTTTACATCAGATTTTTCAAACCAGCAAGCATAAACCCTTGCTTTTTCAAGCTTTTTGTTCCAGAAGATCAAAATTTTCAAGCAGAAGGCCAAGGCTTTCCATTTTTCAGTCATCTGGGTCTTTTTGCCTCAATCTTCTGAAGAATTTTTCAAGAACTTCATCGAGTTGCAGCAAGTGCTTTTATTTTGCATGTCATGAAAACCGCCTTAAATTTCAACCAGTCTTTGAAGAAAACCCATATCGCAACTTTTTTCAAGAAAGTTCAAAACCTAGGGTTGGCTGCTTTTTCGATCAAACGTTAGGGTTTTGCAAATCCAATCAACTGGGTCCATTTCTAATCATATTCTAAACAAAACCCAGATGCCTTTTGGGAAAAATTGAAGAAATTAGGGTTTGCTGCTTTTTCAGGCAAAATTCAAAATTTTCAAAAACGGACGATCTGGGTTGTCTTGCATCGATATTCTGAACAAAACCCATATCTCAGAAAAATTTCTCAAAAATTTGTCCGCTGGAGCACAAAAATCAGCATTCGAAAAATATAAATTGTTCAAGACTTGTCACTAAGGCGAGTTTACAGTCATTCTTCGAGTTTTTCCGGAGTAATACTAATGTTTTCAAGTCTAATTAGTTCTCTTCACAATTACATCAAAACAGTAGAGACGGACTTGCATCATGTCAAGCCGGTGTTCGATCTACATGCCTTGGAGAGAGCAGGCAACACTTCAATCAAGAACCTGGGACATTCTGGACTCCTCGCAGCAGCGTCTATTCCTATATCAGTTCAGAGCCTTGAGTTTGTAATCACTTGCATTAAGCATTACAACCCGGTTACAAGGGAGATCCAGTTAGCAGACAGTAGATTGATTTGTAGTCTAAAGCCTGATATGGTCGAAAGGTGTTTTTCCATTCCCTCGTGGCCTGAAAGCGTAACTCTCTCAAAGGGTGAATGCGAAAGGATATGGAATATGCATAAGGAAAAATACAATAAGAAGATTGTACTGAAGTGAACGAAAGAAGAACATGAGACTCTGCCAAGACATATTTCAATGATGTCAGCAAAGTTCGATAAAGCGGCCAATGAGGTTGAAGATTTCCTAAGATCCATTGCAAATGCTGAAGATATTCTTGAAAAGCGGTGTTTTTCTTTTGATGGTATCGATGCACCGAACCGGGACACAATCTCTAACTTCCTAGCAGATGTGATCGAGCTTTAAAGTAGCTTTCTTCTAGAAGCTTTCTTTCCCGCTT
Organism: Sequoia sempervirens; assembly: GCA_007258455.2. NCBI lineage: Eukaryota > Viridiplantae > Streptophyta > Pinopsida > Cupressales > Cupressaceae > Sequoia > Sequoia sempervirens. The sequence continues at coordinate 49,512 of VDFB02277944.1, read as the reverse complement.
TCTTTCTATTCTTGGAATGATCCTTATCCATTCTTTGAGAAGAGAAAGAAGATAAGATGTAATAGTTGGCATTTCCCGCTTTTTCTGCTTTCTAGGGTTTTATCTTTCTAGATTTAGTAATAAAGCTTGTTTGCTGAGCAAGCCCTAGATTGTGAAAGCAAGGAGATTTTAGGGTTCCCTACTCCTCTGCTTCTCTATAAATAAGAGCCTTTGCTCATTAGTTTTCTTTAACGGTTATTGTCATAGCAAATTGCGAGCCTGAATTGCAGCAAATTGTTATTCAGTTTCAGTTCACTTAGTTTGAACCGTGCTAGTGAGAACAAAACGCTGAGCCTATTGTGCCTTCTATTTGTTGCTCAAGTATTGTTCATTTGTGTTGTGATAAGCAAATTGTTGAGCCTCTTTAGCCAACAAGGAGTTAGTGTGATTGTTGTTTTCTATTGTGTTAAGAATAAGTTTGCAAGCCTCTTTAGCTGCAATTTCTTGTTCAAGGCATGTTAGAAGTGAGCTTTGTTTCAGAGATTTGAGTAATAAAATCATGAGCCTCTTTTGCCTTGGTCCAAAATCTCAGATTTCCGTTATCTATGTTCGCTTTGATCTTTATTTCAGCTTGCGCGAAGTGTGTAGGTGTTCGCTGAAAGAGAGATTATTGAAGTATTTTTGTCGAGAATCTACCTTGTTAATTTCTAACTTCTCTTGCTCGCTATTACTTGAGAGGTTAGGAACGTCTTTAGTTTAAGTTAGTCGTAGTTGAACTTCTTATCAGAAAATCTCAGCTGCGGCGTTTGTGTTTAAAAACCTTGTGCTCTAAGCTGATCAAAGATAGGCAACTTATTTTTAGTTTACTTTCTTTCAAACACCATCAGCAAGAGGGAGCTTCCCCTCCTAATTTGAAGAGCAGTTTATCTGTGCATAGCTGTCCGTTTTCAAATCCGCATTCCAGAGGTGCGAATTTAAACGCCAACAGGATTTCATTGTAAATGAAGGGTAAAAGAATAAGGAATATCAATGCAGTTAAGGGTAAATGTTTGAGCAAGTCAATATATTTTATTGATAGATTAAAAGAAGTTTTTATGGAAATGGGGTTTAAAGAAGGGAGTCAGTTGTGTTAAAGGCTTAAGGATAGCTTAGCGTAATATGCATTATGCTTTGAAAGAATTGTATGTGCATTTACTTGAAATTTACAATTTTGTATGATCTCCGTATATGGATAATACGTAGAGTAAATATTATTTTCTAGGAACGAAATGTTGTCAAACTAAGTATGATCCTTAGCTTTTGTTATTAGGTTAACTTTGACAAGCTACACTCCTAGGATAAAGATTTCCGGAACCAGGAGTTAGGATATTAGATACTTGTTAATTGACTCATTTCTAGTAGATTGTTTGAGGTAGGAAGTTTGGGGTAAACTGAACCCATTGAAAGACATAGCCTATGCGTAGAGTAAGGTAGCCCAAAGTCAAATCGGCCCTGAGTAGTGTAAGTGATAGATGACTTACTCAATCGTTTACTGAACCAAAACACTATGGCCATAGTAATGTAATGTATCTACATCCTCTTAGATTGGGAGATGATTACATTGTTAGTTCACAGTGATCCAATAAGTGCATACTAGTTTGGGATTGTGGGATACAAGAATCTAGCTATGTAGGACACACCACTATGCTTAGTTGGTTAACGGAATCGGTTACTCAACCAATCTCTTCGACGAAGAGAGGGCCATTCATTGAAAAATGAATGTGCAGGGGACTGCATTATTAGTCCGTGGTTGGCGGAAAAGCACCCGAGTGATGTTTCTCCTCCACGTTCTGACATCTGAAGAACCAAGATTTGAAAGGGAAGATCCTGGACTGTCTTACTTCTATTTGTGCAAAAGCTGTTTAAGCTATGTATGTAATCTTATACTTTCGTACTCTGTAATTCATTTTGAAATGGTAAAAGTTATTTTATTATGGAAAGCTTTGAAATTGTATTTATATAATGTATTTCAATTTGAAAAGAAAAGAAATTTTTTTGTTACTATGTTGTTTACTCATTTACTTTTGTTAAAAGTTATAAAATTAAGGAATTTTATTTTACGTAGAGGTTAGGTCGTTATAGATAGCTACCAATACACTGCAGAGGGTGAGCCACTTATTATGATTCACCGGTCAAAGACAAAACTATATCGACGTATGGAATATGAGGACCGATGCTTTTCAAGCAATATTGAAACTCAGCGGCTACATCACCATTATCTTGGCCGTGATTATTCTACCATTTCCCATCTACCGATAGAGAGAAATGAATTATAAGTAAGGACTGTTCAGTTTCTATTTACTCCTATCGATTGCAAATTAAGAGACCTGTTCCTTTGATATCTTCTTTCCAGCGATTGATTAATCTCTGGTCTCTTCCATTCGGTCTCCCCTTCCTTCATTTCCCCCACTTTGATGCTTTACTAGGTTGCCATGATCCTCTTTCAGAATCCACGCATTCTCTCTCATTTGTCTTTGTCCCAACTTAACCTCCACACAAGGACTTTGTCCTCCTTCCACGCCCATAACTCCCAAGACCCGATACTTTCCTTTTTGGTACTTCACCAGCCGTCATGGGTGGTCACCATCTTTCCTGAAGGAACATCGCTTTAATATTGGAAGCAAATAATATATATATTTAGTGTATGTGCTAATCCATGGGAGCAGCTTGTCAAGGTAGTTAAAGAAGTCGATGTCAATCCCATACCCCTGTAAGCAAGACAACATCCTTCTTAAAATACCCCATCTTGAAGGAAAGACGTGTCTTTCAGTCAAGTCGCTTTACTTGGGGCTTAAATATTTGTATTTATATTTTACATATAGTATATATTCATTTATATTAGCTTTATATATTTTATTTAATATTTGATATTTTATACTGATTATAATAATATTTAAATTGTTATTTTTTTATTTCTAATATTTTTATATATTTAATCGAATATAATAATACTAATAATCTCATTCATCAAATAAGGATGTATGAGTTTTTGATCAAGTATATTATTATTTGTATAATAATATTTATGATTTATAATATCTAAAATTGTGAAAATTAGGGGACATGACATCATACATGATGCTATTTATTTAATGCTATCTATTTTTTTTATTGATTGCATGGGGAATAATAAATCATTCATGCTACTAGTTATCTTATAACATTGCTGATATGTTATGCTCCATCAAGACATTATTGTATGTAATTACATATATATATATATATAATACGATTACACAATAAAGATACTTGTAGCAATTATTGAGCCTTCTAAGTAATTGTGATTATTTGATTGAAAAAATGAATAAATTTATGAATGTCTTTATCCTATGATTAATCAGGAAAAGGAGAAAAAGAATGCAATATGAACACTAGACCATCATAAAAGGATATCTTCAAGAAATCAAGGCAGATTGAGGGTAATCCCAAAATGGGGACATGTTGATGTGTTTTTCGTGACCGCACCAACGCAGAATAAAGTTGCCAACGGCTACCCTATTCTCTCTTGATCAAAGTATTCCGCATGCTAAGATTGCAAGAAAGTTCATGCGTTCAACTCCAAGGTTCTTTCAGTGCGAATAGGCTCAGTTGGCTCAATGTGATTTGGTTATTTCAAGGGGACTTACGGAATTGTTCGGCGGAGAAAGGAATTCAAATGCTCGAAGGATTTGTCTATGAAGCGCGGGTTTCCTATTTTAATCAGAAAGTACTGAATGAAATGGGGTAAGGTTAAGAAGGCTCTAATTTACTCTAAGGCGTGGGACATGGCGATCAATTCTCACAAGCTTCAACCAGGCTCTGCTTTGCCTCGCTTCGGACAGCCTCCACAGAACCGGTGCAATCTTCAGAGGAGTAGCTCAAGGTGTTCAAATCACAACTTAGCATGAAAATACCATCACAACGACGCATATAAACATACAAATCATGATCGAAGTTAAGTACATGATATTCCAGTTGACCACACAAGGCGCATTCACCATCAGCAAATACACTAGTGGTATGGATAGACGAAGTTGCTTAGATCAAACACCACATTCCATAGCTAACATCTACTGCATGGAATGAAAATTATACTACTTTGAACTATTTTATGCTACCATTTGAATTAGAAGGACGAAGAAACCTTGCTAGCTACTCACAACAAAGACGAAATTCACCATCAATGAAAAACTCTTTTATTGAGAGAGTGTTCACAACAATTTCTTACAAAGTTTTCAAAGGGAAAACTTTCCCTCTTCTTCAAACTACACTATCAATCTAATACTAAGTTACTTCTAACTTGTCTCTCCATTCTAACCTCTACTCTAATTCTATTGTCTAATGAGATACAAATGAGGGGGACTCCCCCTTTTATAGTTGCCAAGTCCAACGGACGGCTCAGATTACAATCGGCTGGATGGCCCAGATTGTGCCACCTCAGCCCTAAACAAGATTCGCTCTAAAAACCGCCACAAAGGAGAGTGGGGTAATAAATGAGCCATTAATGTTCACCATCCTTCTAGAAGATTCTCGTTTGTAGACGTGTTCACACTGTTCTCGATCTTCTTTCTTGATGTTGCTCTTCAACTTCTTCTTTGTCACTTGAGTCTCAACACTTAGCCATTTTTCTGCAACTTTTCTTCCTTCGAAGTTGAAATGTCATCCTGGATCACTTAAATCATCAACGCTTGATCTCGACATTCCTCCTGCAAAACAAGCAAGGAGAAGAGCATTAGAACACTTCATAATATAAACTCAACTTACTTACTAGGATTTTCGCACTTTAACTTCCAAGGGTTCATCATCTTCAATAGCCAACTTTGCTTTCAAATTCTTCATGCCCTAGCCAATTTTCCAACCCATCTTGCCTTCTGCCTGGCGCACTCCACTCTGATATTTTCTCCAACTCGGGCTCGAGGAAAAATGCTTTCATCAGGAATTTGATCAAAAATCATCTAGGCGATCAACTTCAAATTCATCTGCCAAGGCATTTTATCTTCAACAACATCATTTATTCCTTGCCTTAGAAATTTTTTCAAATTTCCCTTAGGAAATTCATCAACTCGGTGCCCATCAAAAATATCCATCCTGAAGGCTTGGCGAAGCACGGAAGACTTTAAAATCCATTCCCTGTTGAAGATCTTCAATACCCAGAAGAGAAATTTCTCCAGAATGCTTCGAATACATGGGTACCCAACGAACGGGTTCATTTAATTTTTTTGAATTTTGAGCCTTAAAAAATATTCTTTCATCAAATTTATTCTTGTTCTTCGATCTTGAAGTATTTCTTTGCTCTGACTTGGAAATTTTTTATTGTTCATGCACTGCCAACATCTTCTGACTTCATCTCTGGCAATTTATCAACAATTGATCCATGCTTCAGGAAACGTCATCACCTTCTCCAGACTTAGGCGTATTTTCTAAGGAAGAAAATACTTTGCCTTAGAAAAATTTTAAATCATCTTGAAAATTTTGCCTTGGAAAAATTTCGCCTTGGAAATTTTTATTCAATCTTGCTCATCTTTGCCTGTGAGAAAAACATCAACTTTGCATTTTGAAATTTTGCCTTAGAGATTTTACTCAACTTCATCCACCCTGCCTGTAGTGAGAAAAATTTCATTTCATCAATTCATTTGGAAAATTTTCCATGAAAGCACATCACACTTGAATTCCAACGCCTAGCACGTTTTAATTTTTTTTTTTACTCATCACCTTAGGCGCACACCACACTTCATGGAGAACATGTTTCCAACGCCTAGCATTAATCATTTCATCCTCAACACTTTTATCTTCACATGGCGCATATAAAGGTAGCAAGAGGACAAGCTTCAAACCCCCAGCAATATTCATCAACTTTACCTTATAGGCTTAGCATTTCCAACGCCTAGCAACACTCCCTATTACTTTATCCTTTGGCGCATTTCACACTTGAAGAGGATGGAATATTCAACGCCACCCTTAACCTCTTCTTGTCCTTGGCGCATTTGAGAGGGTGAGAGGGATTTCAAATTTCCAACGTCAAACTTTGACTCTTTTCCCTTGCTAACTTTGGGCGCATTTTGCTTGATGTGGAGGATGAAAAACGTTGACCTCCTTGACCTTCTTTGTTTTGTCTTCACATGCCTCCTTTTGGGCGCATTTCAGCATGCATGGAGGATGAAAAACGTTGACCCCTTTGACCTTCTTTGTTTTGTCTTCACATGCCTCCTTTTGGGCGCATTTCAGCATGCATGGAGGATGAAAAACGTTGACCCCTTTGACCTTTTTCATTTTGGGCACATTTGAACATGCATGAAGGATGGGCGCATTTAGGGGGCGGTGGAGGATATTTCCATGCCTTAGAAAATTTTGCCATCAACTCTCTCAACTTGGGCGCATTTTGATGGGTGAGGTGGATGAAAAACTTTGACTTTCTTTGACTTGCTATCCTTCTTGTTGCATGGGCGCATTTTGGCCTAGGAGGTGAATTTTTATACTTAGAAATTTTTTTATGCTTCTTCATCAACTTGGGCGCATTTTACCCAGGCAGGTGGATGAAGTTTGTACTTAGAAAATTTCTCAACTTCAGCTGAGGTGGGCGCATTCTGAAGGTGGTGAAGGATGAACCCCAGACTTAGTCATTTTTCCTGACTTCTGCCAACTTCACGTCGTCCTGCTATTTATAGTAAGTCTCTTGATTTTCATACTCCGGAAGCTCAGAATGATTTGAAATTTTGAACGCTGGATCTTCACGACTTCATCAACCTGTTGACACTGCCATTTCGGGTTGGCCTGCTATTTTTAGCCCATTTCTGAAGATGATTTACTATAAATAGCAACTTGATAGCTCCACTCCGATTGACTTGAAATTTGAATGAGCCTCACCACGCGATCTTTTTGATGTCTACATGCACCGACTTGCTATTTTAGCCTGCCAAAATGACTTACTATAAATAGTAAGTGCTCCGTTTGACTTGAAATTTTACCACCAGATAGCTGAAGGATACCGATCGCAGTGGTTTACACCGGTTTTGAAAATTTCGACTTTTACCCTTCTTTTCAGGCTCCGGTTGGAAACCCTAATTTGCTCTCATGCGCATCAAATGATCTCTTTTGTCTTCACTTCGCCATTGTGATCATTTGTGATAACTGGAGGTGGCCGGATAAAAATAGTAAGTTCCTTATGTGGTTATCTCCGTTTGCATGTCATACCAGAGGTCTCAAAACCCATAAAGAATCATCCGACATGCAAAAGAAACCGACATGCAAACCCTAAAATAGCCTCAAGGTCAACTCGAAGTTGTCGTCTCGCTCGTTTGGCGAAGGTCAAACCGGGAATATGCGCATGCGAGAAAAACCCTTGTCTAAGCCCTGAATTTGTCCCGAAGTGATGCTAAAAATAGAAAGTTGTCTGTTTTCGCTCAAATTTTGCACACGAGCAGCCTGATGTGCTCTAGATGTCGTGTGACTGTCGGAATTTCGAAAATGCTGACAAATTGCCTGTAATTGCACACTTACTAAAAATAGTAAGTACTCGGAATTTGATAAAAATTTAGTGGAGGCCTACTGGAAGCATACTGACATCAGTGTTAAGCTCAATTTTCAATTTACTTACTTTGTTCGACTTCGGCTTGACCAGAAGAATGGAAACCCTAATTTTCAGATTTGGTCAATTTCACGCTTAAGCTCAATGACGGGCACAATCCCGGAAAGACAGACAGTAGAAAAGAGAGACAACGACAAAACAAACCAAAACGCCAAGCCAAAAGTAGGGGGTCCCCATTTGCAATGGGGCGATGTGTGAAAAAGGTCACAACAGGACATTACATAAATGATCCAAAACTGATTTGAGTGGTTTGGATTGGGATGGTTTAAAAGTTGGGCACATATTTGAGCAGTGCTTTAGAGCAGCTACATGCTACTTGCAGCCAGATATTGATTATCAAAATGAATAAATAGAGGGTTCATGATTTGAGGAAAGTTTTATGGGAATTCTTTGTGATGGTCCACAAAATTGCTGCAACAATTGCGGAGATATAATCTGTTCTTTACTTGTTGTAGAGGAGCTCTGATATTAGTATGTTAAAGTATTGCTGCCAAATTATTTTCAGTCGCAACTAAAGAGGTACTAAAGATTGGTTATGTTGCTGAAGTATCTTCAGTAGGTGCTAAGGTGATGTTGAAGATCAATTGTGCAGCTGAAGTGCTGTTAGAAGGCATATGATGCTTCTGAAGTATGCCATTTCTGAAATGCATGTTAGAGGGATAAAAGACATCTTTGTTCATCGACTGACCATTGACTTGGATAAGGTTGTGTTAGAGGGTCTTTTTTTCATGTGGGCAATGAAGGCGCGGCAAAATGCCATAAGATGTGGGTTTCTGGTTATTTGCAGTCACATCATTGATTTGTGGGTCATGGCTATAGATACATGCTGGGTGGCAGCTAATTAACTGTTGGAGTTCCTTGTTAGAGACCATTAGGCTGAAGAAGATGAACAGCTGGATGGTAATGCGGACAGTTGAAAGGTTGCAAATGAGTAACCATTCCTATTCCATAGGTAATCATTTGTCGTCCTTGAAATCAAGCAACCAAAGTGGGGATAAAAGAGGAACTTTGAGACATTCAAGAGGTTCAGTAACTAAGTTGGTTCAACAAGTGACTCTTATAGTGGATTGGAATAGGAAAAGGTGTTCTAAAGTTCTTTCATTCACACGAGCAGAGAGGAGGCAAGGGAATGTGAATTCAAATTGTAATTCTCCAAAAGAACATTGTAATGGCATTGTTCTACAGTCTACTTGTCTTGACACCTATTACTGATGGGATGCTAAAGGCATAGACTTCCTAGAATTTTTCACCTATCATTGGGTTTTCTCCAAAAGAAACTGTCATGTGATCTATTTTTTGTGTGTGCGCTCTATCAATTATTGTTTTCATTGTTGTTATTCAAATTTCAAAACTGTTATAGATATTTTAATCTTTTAGCTAAGTTATTGGTTCGGGTTTGCGTTCGTATTCAAGTTCAAGGCTTCAGCTCACAAATTCGATCAAAATTTTTTTTGGGGTTGGGTTTGTTTTGGGTTCATTCATACAAAAACATATAAAATAAAAAATATATACATATTTACAACAGCAATTAAGTTCAAAATACCACACATAGCATCATATATTGTATAATAAACAAAACCACCATAAAAATTAAAAACATTAGAATGTCAATTAGTCAAACTCAAATGTCATAATATATATTATATGTTAAAATTAACTACATTGCTGCATTTCTCCTTGTAGGTAAGTGTTGATGTGTTTTTTGTGACGGCACCAAACAGCAGAATAAAGTTACCAACGACTACTCTATTCTCTCTTGATCAAAGTATTCAGCATGCTAAGATTGCGAGAGAGTTCATGCTTTCAACTCCAAGGTTCCTTCATGCAGTGGATATAGTCTCAGTTGGCTCGTTGTGATTTGCTGGTATCTCAAGGGGGACTTACACGATTGTTCAGCTGGAGCTTGAGGAGAAAGGGATTTTCACAAGATATAGAAGATTTTCAATGAAGTTTAAGTTTCCTAATACTAACTAGAAAAGTACTGAATGTAAATGGTTGTAGGGCCTAAGAAAGTACTACTCTACTCTAAAGCGTGGGGTATGACGATCAACCTTTGCAAACTTCAACCAGGCTCTGCTTTGCCTCACTTCGGATAGCTTCCATAGAACTAGTGCAATCTTCAAGGGGAGTAATTAAAGGTATTTAGATCACAATTCAATATGAGGACACCATCACAACGACGCATGTCAACACACAAATCATAATCGAAGTTAAGTATACGGTGTTCCAGTCGACCACACAAGGCGAACCCACCGTCAGCGAGCCCACTAGTGGTATGGATAAGCGAAGTTTTCTCAAATTAAACACCACATTCCACAATTGCTAACTACTTGCATGAAATAAAATTTATTCTACTTTAAGCTACTTTAAAATGCTAAGTGATTCAGAAGGACGAAGAAGCCTCGCTAGCTACTCACAACAAAAGACAAAATCATCATCAATGAAAACTCTTTTTTATTATGAGAGTGCTCACAACAACTTCTTACAAAGCATTCAATGAGAAAGCTTTCCTTCCTCTTCAAACTATACTATGCTATCAAACTAAGCTAACTGCTATGCTATCTCTTCCTTTTATGCTCCTAGCACTCTAATCTAATGTCTAATCTCTAATGAGGTACAAATGAGGGGGGATGCTCCTTTTATAGTTGGCCCAGTCCAATGAACGGCCCAGATTACAATCAGATGGATGGCTCAGATCGAGCCACATAAGCCCTAACCCTAAAAACCGCCACCAAGAAGAGTGGGGTAATAAATGAGCACTTAATGTCCACCACCCTTCTAGAAGATTCCTATCTGGAAACGCGTTTGCATTGTTCTTGTTTTTCTTCTTGACTGCAAACTGGACAAGTCTGATCATCATGGCTTCAACTTCTTCCTTAGTCTTGAGGGCATTTCAGTGCTTGAGGATGATCTTTAACGCTTGGTACTTCATCTTTTCTTTCATCTCGATCTTTAAGGATTTTCCGGTCTTGGACTCGAGCATTTCTTCACCTGAGTTGGGCGCATTCATATCCATGTGGAGGAGTTTCAACACTTAGCCATTTCTTCCAACATCTTCCTTCATGATTTGGGCGCAACTAAGATCTCGTGGAGGAGCTCGAAACACATAACTTTATCTCCTTTCAAGGTTGTAATATCATCTTGGATTACTTGCTTCATTGCTTCAAGTCATCGTGCTCTGGCCCCGACGTTCATCCTGCAAAACAGATAAAGAGAAGAGCATCATAACACTTATAGTATAAATTCACTTTACTTACCTGATCTCCATATTCTGATCTCCAAGGTCTGAGTGATCTCTGATAAAATTCATCATTTTTCTCTAGCACAACTTTTGCCTCCTTCAAATTTTTCATTGTGGGCACATTTGACATCTGTGCTTCATGTTTCAGTGCATCTCTAGTCATCTTGAGGGCGAATATTGCCTTGTCTCTACCTCATCTTCTTTGCCTTGGACAATTCTTATATCTCCTCTTCTCAGTGCGCATTTCAGTAGTCCTAGTCACATTTCATTCCCTTAGGAAATTATCTCATTATCTCCTCCTAAGTTGGGCGTATCTTGACCCATGTTGCTCCATCTTCACGCCTTAGACGATTCTCTTCATCCCAAACTTGTTTGGGCGCACTTTGGGGGGGTCACTTTCATTTTTGCATACTTAGAAATTTTTTCAAGTTGTGTCTCCTTGAGGAGCGCATTTAGGGAGGGCTACTATCATTTTCATGACTTAGACAAATTTTCCATTCTTCCTCCTCAAACTAGGCGCATTTGGACCCTTGTGCTTTGATTTTAATGACTTAGAAAGTTCTTGAGCTTCCTCTACTAGGTGGGCGCATCTAGACCCATGAACTTTCATTCACCATGCCTTAGAAATTTTTTAAATTAACCTCTTGGCACTTGGGCGCATTTAACCCCCTCTACATTCATTTCGTGATACTTAGGAAGTTTCTACCAAATCATCCAAGCTAAGACGCATTTAGGAGGTCACACTTTCAATTCCCAACACTTAGATTATTCTCTATCCTCTCCTCTAGGCTGTGGCGCATTTAGGGTGTTGGATTTTCAGTTTTCCACACTTAGATTATTTTCATCTCCTCTTCCCTTCAAGGGCGCATTTGAGCCCCTAAGCCTCAAGTTCTAAATACTTAGCAAATTGTGATGCCTCCATCCCTATCAAGGGCGCATTTGGGGTGTCTTGGTTCCATTTTCCAAGACTTAGAAATTCTTGAGGCTTCCAATCTTCCTAGGGCACATTCTATAGGTCCTCCTTCCAATTTATGACTTAGAAAATTTTTGAAGCCTTTATCTCCAAACTAGGCACATTTCCATAGGTGAGCTTTCAATTTCCCATACTTAGAAATTTTTTACATCAACCTCAAGTTACTAGGACGCATCCAAGGTGGTCTGCTTCCATTCTTCATGACTTAGGCAAATCTTCCATTCACCCTTATAGCTTAGGCGCATTTTGGAGAGGCTACTTCAACTTTTCAATACTTAGACGTTTTCTCATCTTCTTCATTCCAGCTTGGGGCGCATTTTAGGTGGTCTTCTTTCAATTTGCAACACTTTCACCTTCACCTTCTCTTCAAGGGGGCATTTGAGGGATTGTACTTTTGGTTTGCAACACTTAGCAGATTTCAAGCCCCTCAACTCTTAGCCTAGGCGCATACTGGTGGGTGAGTTTCTAGTTTCAGACTTTGAAAGATTTTCATCAACCTTTTGAATCCTGGGCGCATTTGGAGGCTGGGGACTCAAGTTTTAGACTTAGCAACCCTTCATGCCTGCTTGTCCTTGTTTACTATTTTTAGAAAGTTTCGAAGCCTCCACAATTTTCAAGGATTTTCCACTTCCGAAGACTTGATCTTTGCTCAACTTGACCCTTGTGACGAGACCAGCCTGCCGACACTTGATGTTTGCATGTACCTGCCATTTTTAGTGACTTGTTAAAAATAGTAAATGTTCGAAATGAGCTCAAATTTCACGAGTAGACTCCCTGAAGCCTGTTGATCGTGATAGGGTACCACATTTCAGAGACACTCGCGTTTCGCCCTATCTTTTAGGAAACCCTAATTCTTCTGCATGGACCTGCTAAAAATAGTAAGTGCCTGATTTTCAAACTTCTGTAACTCTGTTTGACTTGGAATTTGTTCCATGGGGTCTTCGTCACTTGCTTGACCTCTCACACTGGTGCCTCGCGTTGACCTGCTATTTATAGCCTTGTTTCTGGAGTGACTTACTATAAATAGTAAGTGCTCAGATTGCCTTCAGATTTTACTAGTGGATTCCTTGAGAAATGCTGATTGCATTGGGATACTCTAGTTTTCGGAGATTCAGGTGTTTTATCCCTCATTTTGAGTCCTGAAGCTGAAACCCTAATTTGAGTTGCATGTGCCTTAAATGACCTCCGTTTGATGCCGTTTTTGTTGCATGTCGCCTTGTTCGTGATTCTGAAGTGCCGGGGAGCTGCTGGAGTGGACTTGCTAAAAATAGTAAGTGTCTAGAAAAGTGACCAACCGCCTGCCAGGTGAGTTTGCATGTCACACTGCCCGAGAGATCTCAAAAAACCCAAAAAAACCCAGAAAATTGGATTGCATGCGGGCACTGGCTAAAAATAGCAAGTTCCTGAAAAATGATCAATTCTGCTTGCATGTTACTTCGTTGTGTAGCTCTTGAAAAACCCATAAAGAATAACTTGACATGCATCGAAAAATTCTGCATGCAAACCCTTGAAATGGCTCTTGAAGTTAGAATTGCTGAAAGTCCATATCTCGACTTGCATGTTATATCATCGCGAAGGTTTTGAAAAACCTAGAAAGATTCTTCAGACATGCATTGAAAACCTCAACATGCAAACCCTAAAATAGGTTTCCTGAAGCCCAGACTGCTAAAAATAGCAAGTTGTCTGTTTCAACTCAAAATTTGTAGGCAAGTAGTTTAAGGTGCACTGAATGCAGTGTAGCAGTCAGAATTTCAACAACCAACTCAAATTGACCTCAAATTAGCCCAAAGAGGAAAAACCTTAATTCATAGATCTAGCCAAAATTTCAATTCAGATGGGCACATCCTCGGAAAGACAGACAAAACAAGAGAGAGACAACAGGAAAACCAACCAAAATCAAGCCAAAAGACCCAAACGAAGCAAAAATCAGGGGGTCCCCATTTGCAATGGGGCGATTAGTGAAAAGGTCACAACAGTAAGCATTAGGGAAGATTGTCCAATTGGATGATGATAATATAGATGAAGACTTGTAGGCAAACTTGGAAACTTGGACTTGAAGAGTACATGGCAAATCAAATGAATTCAATGGGAGTTTTGGGGAAATGCCCCAAATGGGGTTGAGGGGAAAAGCCCCCAATGGGGTCAAGGGGCAGTGCCCCTTGTGGGGGTCTAAGGCCAACACCCCTGTTGACGTGTTTTTCGAGACCACACCAACACAGAATAAAGTTTCCAACAGATATTCGATCCTCTCTTGATCAAAGTATTCCGCATGCTAAGATTGCAAGAAAGTTCATGCGTTCGACTCCAAGGTTCCTTATGCAGTAGATAGTCTCAGTTGGCTTGATGTGATTTGCTGGTAATCTCAAAGGGGACTTACGTAATTGTTCGGCAACAGACAGTGAGCTAAGTGAAAAAGAGGGGTTTTACTTGACTCGAAAGGTATGTCTATAAAGCTCTTTTTCTTTCTAAACTAACCAGAAATGTACTGAATTGAATGGTTGTAGGGATTAGAAAGCTAAGGACTAATCTAAGAGTGGGATGTGGTGATCAACTCTCACAGACTTCAAACGAGCTCTGCATTGCCTCGCTTCAGACAACTTTTGCAGGATTGGTGCAATCTTCAAGGAGTAGCCAAAAGTTTTCAAATCACAACTGAATATAAAGACACCATCACGACGACGCATGCCACCATGTGAATCATAATCGAAGTAAAGTTCACAAATTTCTAGTTGACCACGCAAGGAAAACTTACCATCAGTAAGCTTGCTAGTGGTATGGACTAAACAAAGCTTGTTCAAATTGAAAACCACATTCCACGATTACTATCTACTTGCATGAAATAAAATTTAGTCTACTTTAGGATTCTACTTGAATTAGAAGGACGAAGAAACCTTGCTGGCTGCTCACAACAAACGACAAGATCATCATCAATGAAAAACTCTTTTTATTATGGTGGCGTTCCGCCAACAATTCCTCAAAGTTTCTCATGAAAAAACTTTCCTTCTCCAAACTATATGCTATCACTAACCCAAGTGCTGTAAGCCAGTTCCCCTGCATTCCTCATTATTCTCTTCCGGGATCCGATCTAATCTATCAATTTACAATGAGGGGATGCCCTTTTATAGATGCCGGCCCAGCCCAATGGACGGCCTGTTACATTCCGCTTCACTGGCCTGACAGCTACCTCACTGTTAAACAAGATCTACCTTAAAACCGCCAGCAATTAAGAGGAGTGGGTTATAAATGAATAACAATGGATCCTCCATTCACTTCAAATAGTAGTAGTACCATGCCCACCATCATCTTCCAAAGATCATCCGTATATGGGCATTTCATTCTCTTTTCCTGGCTTCAAAATCAATACCGAACCTCGTCAATACGGCTTCAACTTCTGGGTCTCCAAACAGCTTTTTATATAATGCCAAAAATCAAGTACCGCTATCATGCCTATAATTTCCGCAATCCCGGCCTTCATCATTAGTTGGAGAAAGTCGAGGTATTTCTTGCAAGTCACTCCTCCCTACATAAAAGTTTCCATTCTTAAAGAAGGCAAAGGCTAATCCACTTCTCAAACTATATATCCGTAGTCACTTCCTCCCAAGCCGCACCCTCTGCTGCCCGCATCTACCGTACATTCCCCGGCCTTTCACTTTGGATTCCCGCCGATTTCCAAAAGAAGAAACTCCTACCAAGTGAGCACCGAAGAATATCACAAGAAGTCGTACCTAGCACCTTCCTGAATCATGCCTCCCTCAACCAAATTCTGCAAGGGCGTATGCATCAAAGCCTCCAGACGCTGAACAACCTTGTTCTGATAGATGTGAGCATCGCCCCAAGCTTGATCAACTGCATCCATCCGCCATAATGCTGGAAGCCTGCTGATAAGAATGAGCAAGATCCTCCATAAACTTGTTTGTCTAAGCACGAACACTAGCAACCCATTTATCCGCCTCCTATGCCATCTTCCTCAAGTCCTCCAAACCGCTGACAAACTCTCTGGGAAACTCGACTGGGAGCTCAATTGCAAGATTTTCTTGCCCACAAGGACGAGACAAGTGCTGTACATAACCAATCAATGTCTTGCTCCTTCAATTTCTTATATTTGCCTTCAGTCCGGAGCAATCTGTCCTTGAGTGCCTGGTAGGAGTTATCACACTCAATTATTTGTGCTCTAGTGGGGCGACCTAACTCCATGGTAGTGATTACATAGTTCTCTGGAATGGCCTCATATCAATTGCACTCAATCCTTGGTATAGTGACGTGAAGGGTGCGAGAGCCATCTTCATTTGTTGAAATCTTTGAAAACTTTTCAGTTTCGCTGGAGCAACAACTTATCATCATAAGAATTCTCCTATCTTTCGACATCGGATCGCCCAACTGGCTCCTCTCATCCCCGTCTCGAGCTAATCCGGTACTACCGCTGTGTAGCCAATAATGAATGCTTGCTCATCCTTTTCTTCCGTACTTCCTCTATTTTCATTTTGAGTTCAGGCTCATCAACCCTCGCTAATAGGTCGAGTAACCTCAACCTGGGCTTTGCCTCAGAAGTGATACTCTATCGCCGTGATCAATCTCCCCACCGAAAAGCGAAGTATCCGCGGCCGCTTTTCCTCTACCTCTTGTTGGTTTTCGTTTCTAGGTACACAATTTCTGCCAAATCACTCCCGCGTGTTGACGTCTTCCCAGTAAACTTCTGCCTTTTCTTTGTTCAATTCTCGACTGAAATACGGTAAAATCCTCCTCAGATGTTCGAGAATGCATTCAAAGGGTGGCGCGATGTTTCCTAACCTTCGAGGCTCTCGTCGACCTGGGTTTTTTCCGTGATTCTGTGGCTTCTGCAACCGCTTCTTTCAAATAAGCATGTCTGCGACTCCCAATGCTGTGAGGAACACCTCGCTTCAAGCTTGCTCCGCGGCGTTTGCCTACCGCAACCCTCGAACGGCCGGGATCAGTATGCAAAGTGTATCCAAATCCATAATTTCTGGCTCCGACTAATCCAAAAGTGGGAGCGGTGTACTCCTCACTGTCTCAAAATCTGGGTGTAAAACATTCACATCTTCATCTACCTGGTCTGGCATTGGGACAATCTCACATTCTCTAATCATGCTCAATGGTACTCTGGAAAACATCCTTCTCCTTATTTCAGCTTCATCTGATACACTTGCCCAAAAGTCTTCAATATTTGCCTTATGTCTGAATTCCTCTAACAGCATCCATCTGATATTCCTGTGAGGATCGTAATGCTGTTTGCTAGTGTGATAAGAGAGGTGGAAAAACTGAAGCTCGTTTTCAGCTTCCTTGGCTGCCTGCAGTGAAGGACACACTTCATCTGAATTTCCCATGATGATCGGGAAGTCTAGTCCTCCTTTCTTTTTCTTCTTATCATAGGCAATGAATTGCCTAGATATTTCTAACATCAACATTCTGTTTGTGGGGTATCTCGGCAATCTATATGGATACGATGAAAACCCCTACAGCCTGATGTAAGTAAAATTCGGAAATTGGATAAACCAACATCCGTACCTCTCAATCAACTCCTGTGCTTCTCTTGATATTCTATGATGAGTCCTCTGCTGAAGCATCCTCGTGATATGCATTGTGAAGGCATCATTGACCCTTTTGTAGTGAGACATGCTCGTCAAGTGCAACTGTGGATAAGCCTCATGTATCTTAAATTGCTGAGAGCCACACCCAATAGGCTCCTTCCTTTGTACTTTGTCATACAAGCCAACATGTAGATGATGTATGAGCCCATGTAAAATGTCTTCGTTCTCCTCAAACTCTGGAGTTGTTCATGCAAATTATCACTAATCATCACTGCCTAGTCAATATGCTCCTTGCCTTCCAGCACAAGGTTGACGTAGTAAAACATCCAAGGTTCAAAGATGAACGCCTAGGGGCACCCTCCAACTCTGCTGAGCATCATAATCAAATCACAATATTCCTGCTTTAAGTCCTTTGAAATTATCTACTTTGACAGCTTTGTATGAGTTGGCTTAGGCTTGTTCATCCAACAGGAGTTTATCATATCAGCATCTGTCAAATATAGAAGCATACATTCGCTTAGCACATTCTCTCGTTTTGTAAATCATCTTCTCGTAAGTAGGAATCCCAAATGCTTCACCAATGGCTTCAGGTGTGAGGTTGGAAAACAACTTGCCATCAGGCGCAACAATAGTCCTCTGTTCTGGATTGTAGCAGTTAGCACATTCCATGATCAACTCTGGGAATTGAATTGCTAATGGAAAACCGAATTGCATAAAGTCCGTCATCAATTGTTATTATGGTAGCACTGAGTGAGTGACTTCCAAGTTCCTGCCATTCTTTTAGGTTCCAGTTGAAAGACCCTGAATTCAGATCAACTAACTTCCCTAACTCAAGAAAACCTTTGACTCCAAACAGAACTATCAATAGCTCAGACCACAAATGCCTTCAGCTCTGATTATTATTTGCCTTGCTGGATTCAGCATTATTTTCCGTGACAGTCGCTCTTACTTCAGCCATTCTTCAAAAACAAAAGATAGTCATTAGAAATTTAACTTAGAAAAATAAAATCACATCAAGGCTGCTAGCAAATAGAGCGAATTGAGAAGCTCTAGCAGTAAATTTCAACTTCAAACCTCAACACTTTCAGCCAAGTCAATCTCTTCTGAACACTTAGAAAATTTACCTAGCAGCAGCACAACTTCAACACTCAGAAGAAATTCAACCAACTCAGCTTACTTCAGCAATTTCCTAACTTCAAATTCCTCCTTACTCTCCAAGTTTCAGCTTGCACTCAACAACTGATGAAGAAAAAGAAAATCATGTCAAATCTTATAGCTAAGTCAATTTCTAGAAGGAGCTAATTTTGGCCAAGTCATTAAGTCTCCACTCCTCCACTACAAGAATTTGAATTTCCCTCCTTTATGGCAGCTACAACACTTGGCACCTAAAACATAGAATACTTGAACTTCTAGAATTTCAAAGATTCATCTCTATGGCATAGGCGTACTTCAATTTAACATTTTGAAATCACCTTCTAAAAAAAGTTCAATGACTCCCTTAAAAAAAAATCATTTCACTGGCTGAGGCATTGATACTTTTATTTTATCCATCTCTGGCTTGGGAAGATTATTTTCCTCAGGAATTTAATCAAAACCATCTAGACATCTGACTTCAATTTCACAAGTCAGGGCATTTTATTTCTAACAACACTTTTTCCTTCTTGCCTTAGTAAAATTTTAATTCTCCTTAGGAAATTTCATTATTCAGGCGCCCATCAAAAATCTTCATCTTAAAATTCTTGGCAAGGTGTGGAAAATTTTAAAATCAATTCCTTGTCGAAGATATCCAGTACCCAGAAGAAAATTCCCCTCAGAAAATGCCAAATTCATGTGTCTATAGATGAAGGGGTACTTTGCCTTTTCTATACCTGTAAGCCATCAGCCAATGTACCATTCTCACCTCTTCCTCATATAGTTAGTTCTTCTTTCATGGTTTTGCCTTGGAAAATTTTATTTAATCCTTCATGAAGTCGGAGCTCTGGTGGCTTAACGACTTCATATGCTCAAATTTTTACATCATCATCATATCCATGTTTAGTTATATTTCTGATGCAAGAATTTCAAAAATACTAAAATTTTCCAGCCAACTCCAAGTTCTGGGTACAAGATGTAGGGAGAAATTCACGAAAACAATTGCATTTTAAAATGTTCTTCAACAACTTTGGGTGCATATGAGTGGTCTAGGAGGAATTCAACACTTAGGCAACTTTTCTTCACCCCAACTTTGCCTTGTGTGGTGGGCGCATTTCAAGAATCAAGGAGGAATTTCAACGCCTTAGGAAAATCCCTTGCATGCCTTCTAAAGCCAGCGCATTTGTGTTCTCCGCCTACCAGCACGTGTCATGCAGGAATTTCAAGACTTAGACAAATTCTAGCTTGCTCGCCCTTGTTTACTATATTTAGTAAGTGTCCTGGTTTTCACTCTTCTGTAGCTTGGATTGATCTGAAATTTATACTATAAGATCCTCATGATCTAATTGACTCGTTCACATTTGCCATCTTGTGTCGACCTACTATTTATACTTGTTTCTGGAGGTGATTTACTATTTATAGCAACTGCTTGATTTCAGGACTTCTGCAACTTTGTTTGACGTGGAATTTGTTCCATGGGGTCCCCGTGGGTTGACCGACTTGTTCACACTGGTGCTTAGCGCTACTTTGCTATTTATAGCCTATTTGAGAAGCGACTTACTATAAATAGTAAGTGCTCAGATTGCCTTCAAATTTTACCAGTAGACTCCTTGAAAGATACTGACCGCAATGGGATACATCAGTTTTCAGAGATTTTGGCGTTTGACCCTTCATTTTAGGTCCTGAAGTTGGAAACCCTAATCTGACTTGCATGCGCCTCAAATGACTTCCGTTTGACCCCGTTTCTGTTGCATGTCGCCCTATTTGTGATGTTGAAGTGTTGGGGAGCTACTAGAGTGGTCCTGCTAAAAATAGTAAGTGTCTGAAAAGGTGAGCAACCAACTGCTGAATGAATTTGCATGTCACATTGTACGAGAGATCTCACAAAACCCAACAAACTGGACTACATGCGGGCATTGGCTAAAAATAGTAAGTTCCTTAAAAAGGATCAACTCTACCTGAATGTTACCTTGCTGCGTAGCTTTTGAAAAACCCATGATGAATATGCTGACATGCACTAAAAAATCCTGCATGCAAACCCTAAAAATAGCCTCTGAAGACAATTCTACAAGAAGGGCCTGATCTTGGTTTGCATGTTACATCACTGCGAAGCTCTTGAAAAACCCACAAAGAATATCCAAACATTCGTTGAAAAAGAAGACATGCAAGCCCTAATATTGGCTCTCGAACCCTGTACTGCTAAAAATAACAAGTTTTTCGTTTCAGCTCAAAATTTGCCGAAAAGCAGCTTAAAGTGCTTTGGATGCAGTGTCAAGCTTAGACTTTAATTCGCTCACTCAATTAGACTTCAAACTGGCCAGAAGATTTAAAACCCTAATTTCTTAGACATAGCCAAAATTTCAATTTTAAGTCCAAAGACGGGCACATCCCCGGAAAGACCAACAGCAAAGAGAGAGACAGTGGGAAAAACCAAAGCCAAAAGACCAGAAACAGAGCAAAAATTAGGGGGTCCCTTGTTGAATGGGGTGATGTGTAAAAAGGTCACAACAGTCCCCAACAAGGTTGAGGGGCAGCGTCCCTTGTGAGGGTCTAAGGGAAACACCCCTAGTAGGGTCGAGGAGCAACGCCCCTCATGGGGTCTAATGGTAGCGTCCCCGATGCACTCCCTGTCACGATATAGGGAGGGGTTAAGGGGCGAAGCCCCTGCCACCAAGCCCAAATTAAGACCTCCAAACCACAATAAACCTTTCATGGCTCACATCATTTTGTATCTACAATAAGACCTAAATTACACCTTCAAAGCTACACACAAACTCTTCTCAAAAAAGTATCATTTTCATGCCAGGCAAAATTTTACTTTCAATATATATAGATATTTTTATGTTAGGAAAAAGTAAAAAAAAATTCGAAATACGCCACCTGGGTATGTGAGGGCCAAAAATTTGCTGCGGGTCCACCTAGGTTCGGCAGGGCTGGACCCACAGTCTGTGGGCTGGACCCTGTCTGAACCCATAGGGGATTGAACCCAAACCCCGAATCGGGGTCAAACCGGGCCATGATTCAGGGGCCCCAAGGGGCAGACCAGTAACTTAGTCTTTTAAGAGTAGTTTGTTGAGAGTTGTGATAAGAGTTAATCTAGAAATCCATGGTTGATGAGCCATTAGGTGTAATGTCCCTTCCTTATGTAGCTCAGACTAGCCAAGATTGGCCTACTATCAGGGGTTCCCTAGGTCAACAGTATGGTTAGGGGACCCAATAGAGGGATGCGGAGCTTAGCTGAGAGCTTTACGAGCATTTCAGTTTGGAGTTCAATTGTTGAATCTAGGGATAAATTGAAAATATTAAAGTTTGATTTAATGGAATAGTAAAAGTGAATAGTAACAGAGAATTATAAAGTGAATAGTGAAAAGTGCCCCCATCCTAGTGAAACAAAGTTGTTTTTAAAAAGTGGCCCTTCTTTTGATGAGAAAAAGACCCTTGAGGAGGAATATTTTATTATCTTTTATCAAAAAGCTCATGGGAGGTTATAAAGTGAATTTTGGGCTTCTATTTTGAAATTCATTTATCATTTTTCATATCAACACTTGTAGGTTTGAGCTTTGGAGAAGGGTTTCAGCTTGGTTTCAATCTTTTGGGAATGAAAACTCCCAAGGGGTATCGTGAATTGGACGAGAACCTAGTTCACCTTTGAGGAGGACCTACTTTGGGTCTTCGTTTGGGCTTCATTGGAGGAGTTTTAGGTGTTTAATTTTCAGGCCTGAGTTTGCAGCAGTGTTATATCAGCATATGTAATGTCCCCTTCTAATTGATCGTCCGTGAATCAGTGGTTTAGCCTATTACATCGACCCTCGTAGGCTAAGGGTTCTGGTTAGAGGGTCACCTATCCGGGCACCTGGTCGGAAATTTGTTTATTTGGTATTTGGAGTTTGGTGACATGGTGGAATTGCACGTTTGGCGTGTTACGGGAGCTCAAAATATTGATCTTCTTCATCGTTTCACCTTTCCAGACTTTGGGGGCCATGTGCCTATTAGTTCTTGGGGTTGAATTCTATTTTGCTGTTACTATTCATCATAAAGTGGAAAAAGTAACAACTTAAGTGAATAGTAACTTTTTAATGAATAGTGTTTTTCAAGTTAAAATTATATAAGGGACTTGAGAAGTTCGAACTTCTTCATGTTATGACTTATTTTGCTGATTGAAGTTTGAAGTGTGGAGTTTGTGGAGGATAGAAACTAGGGTTTCTAGCTTTCAGCAGTGGGGAAGTCTGGTTGGGCTTCGTTTCTTCAAAAAATTGTGCTCTTGATGGTGTGAAATACCACTTTAAAGAGGCAGGTCAGAATTTGTATGATTCGTGGGAGCCCTATTTTGCTGTTCTAGAGGGTTTGAAGTCATCTTTGGTTGAGTAATCGTTGTTTGAAGCTCCTTTAGCCATCTTGGAAGTGTTATAGCAAATTTGTGAAGACTTTGAAGCTGAAATATTCACTTACAGCCAGCCGTCTTTGTGAGAGGGTTTCATCTTCATCAAGCAAAGAAAACGCCTCCTATTTGTTGCTGCTTTCTCTTCCAAAGTGGGCGCCTACTTCAATAGAAGCTATTTCAACGAATTTTCAGTGGGGAAAAGTTGCTAGTAAGTTTGTCTATGCTTTTTATTTGGGCGCGGGTACTGTAGCAAACACTGTTCACAGTGTTGTTTTGGCTGCAAGTTAACCTAGGGTTGTAAATGGAGTCTTTTCCGAAATGTATAAAAGTTATAGACTTATGCACTTTCTATTGTATAAACAAAGCCTTCTAACTATCAATTTATGTATCTCCTTAGTTTATATTTAAAGTTTAGTTTTTATATGAGTTCTTTGTATGCATATGCTTGTCAAAATATCATTACTTCGTTGGCATCAAACCACAAAAACACCAAAAAACAAGAAAAGCAGATTACAAACCAAAACCCAGTTCTTTAACCAAGTGAAATCAAACCAGCAGTGAGCACGGTACATCACAGCATATTTCTTCAGATCGGGTGCAACCATTGATAGACCGAGTCTCAACCAAGCCAATACTATCACATGTTTGCATTCTACTTGTTGGCTGTACAATTTTTGGCCAAGTGCACCTAGGGTTTGTGGCACAATCATCATTGTAGATTTATTCCAGCCGTTTGACAAGTTTACATTGAGGATTTGACATCTTCCATACTAGCCGTACCATTTCTAGTTGGCGCACCATCATTTGGAAAGGGTTTCGTGGGAATTTGAAGTTGATTTTGACAACCAAATTCATATTAGCACTTCCATAACAACAATCAGACCTGTAGCTGCATATTTCACATTCTATTTCAGTCTTCTACCATTGTTATCATGCTCATATCAGCCTTCATACATTGTATTTTCATGCTGGCATAGAACGGGTATGTTATTGGCATATTGGGTATTCAAATCTTTCATTTGTATTGGGTTTAATAGAGCTGTTACAATCTGATAATTTTCATATCAGACATAACTGTCATTTTAATCAGACCTTATATCTTTAATTTAATGGCATAAATGGAAATGGGTTTATCAATTTATGTTGTGTAATCATTTATATATTAGTTCTATGCATTTCCTTTATGTTATTGGCATTGAAAACACTCAACCAAACATCAAAAGCAATCAAACAAAACTCAGAAAATCAGAACAACAGTCAGAAAATCAGAATTCATGAGTTTGCACAACAACTGTTTGATGAAATGTCAACACTCTGAAAAATGAGTTTTTAGGGTTAGATTTAGTAGGGATATCTCATTAGGGTTAAGAATCTAATTATTTATGGATCAAGTGGTACCAAAGCCTAAATCTTTTGATTGATTGATTAGGGTTTAGATATTTTATGCCACTACAAGGTTAGGAAGCACTAAGAAGAACTTAGTTCCTTATGTACTTGAGATTGAAACAAGGCAATAGAATAGGGTTATAAGAGCAATGACTAGAGGAGGAGAGGAGGAAGAAGTCTATTTTATAAGACTTGAAAAGGATTTGTCTCAGATCTCTAATTTAATTGGGATGATAGACCAATTCAGAGCTTCATGCAAACCCTAGTTGAGAAAACAAGGACACTTGAGCCAAAGGAAGAAGAATAAAAATGAAAACTAAACTAAAAGGAGATTCTTCCAAATATAGTGTTTTTAAGGCCAAAGTGAAGATTGACATACAAACAAATAATAGATTAGCATTGAAAAGTTGGATCAGTGGATATCTCCAATGAAGGTGTATTTCAGCCTTAATAAGCTTACTCCTCATCAACATATCTCGTTTGTCATGCTCAAGTTATCAGGCCATGCTCTAACGTGGTACAAGAGCTATGCATTATCCCTTGAATGTTGAAAAGTTCCTCCTCTTTTGAAGTGTGTGACTTTAAGAAACTTCTAAAAAATCAGTTTTATCCCATCTATTACAAGGAAGACATTTTTAAATGGCACTAGTTTTGACCCAAAGTGTATCGTACTGTATATCAAAGGGTTGTTGTTCCTGTGCCTCTACCTCTCTAACTTACTGCTAAACTTCTACATCATTCTCATGGTAGCTCATCGCCCTCATATCGAGTGTCCTAAACTATATCATCATATCATCAAGCTCATAGCCGCCTACTCCGCTTGAAATCAGGTGGGTCAAGAATAGTCCCCTATCATTGACAACCCTATTAGGTGGTGCGCTAGGGAACTCTATTTCAACCGACTCTTCCAGGAGGCTGATTATTATTATCCCGTATTCACTTCACTGACCATTGTATTCTCCGATCAACAAACAGCATGAAACTCTCCTCGATACTTCTGGTAACGTATAGTTCCAATGGTGATGCAACTGTGGACTCTCAGGAGGTTCCATCGAATAATGGGTCTCCGGCTTTAACTAGTCTTCTTTCTCGATTCTAGACCTCGTGATCTCGCTTTCGTAGGCCTTTGATCTCCCATCGTTGTAAGTCGTGCTAATTGACTCACTCTTCAACCTCGTTCTTTACACGCCTATCAACCCATACCGTGAATGTCAGATGAATATAAAGTGTGTCCAAATTCAGAATCTCAAATTAATTAATTTGAGGTGGAGTATACTTCAGTTCTATAAACCCGATTACGAACATACATCCATCTTCGCTCACTCCGGTTCAAACCGCACAACTTCATATCTCCCCGATCAAAAGTAATCGCGAAATCGAGAGAACATCCTTCTACTTCAATCTCACGAATGCTCCCAACCTCTGTAATGGTGGCCTTATGTTTAAACTCCTTTGATAAGTATATTCCATTTGATGTTATGATGGGGTCGAGGCCGCGGTATGAAAAAGGATAAATTGAAGTTCACTTTCAGCCCTCTAGTCAGATGAGGGACAATATTCTCATCCATTGAAAGCTGCCCATGACAATTGGAAATTCTACTCCTCCCTTCTTCTTCTTTTGAATCTTATCATAGGCAAGCAATTGCCTAGATATCTCTAGCATTAAAACTCTATCCGTTGGGTACTTAGGCAACCTATATGGGTACGATGAAAAACCTTGCAGCCTTATGTAAGAAAATTTTGGAAACTGTATGAACCAGCACCCATACCTTTCAATCAGCTCTTGGGCATCCCTCGAGATTCTGTGATGTAACCGCTCCTGAAGTAGTCTCGTGATATACATGGTGAAGGAATCGTTGACACGCTTGTAGTGAGTTGTGCTTGCCAAATGCAACTGTGGACAGGCATCATATATCGGTAAATCAGGGTGGGAGCAATAACCCATTGTGTCTTTCCTGTAAAAGAGCCTGTACTTCACACATACGTACGCTAACATATGATGATGGTAAGAGCTCATGTAAATTACCGGAGCCCAGAGCCGCTTCTAAATTGTCACTTCCATCATCTCGTCAATTGACATGGTCCTTCCTCTGACGAGGTTGATGGTAGTAAACATCCAAGGCTCAAAATGAACAGGATCATAATAACCACCAACTCGCTTCAAAGATCATGATGAGGATCATAATATTCTGTTTCAAGTCATCCCACGATTTGTTTCCAGCTCGTCAGCTGGTAAAGTCAAGTGCCTCTACCTAGTGAGGTTGATCGCTCTTTCTGCAGACTTCTAATGCAGGTTTACATCTGCCTCTGATTTATAAATCCATGTTCCCACCGGATCCCGTAAAGCTTCACCAATGTACTGGCGTATCAATAAAATGCTTATCCGGTGATATAATCGACCGTGAATCCTTCGCGGCTACCGGCGACGCATTATCATTCGAAGATTGAATGGTCAAGGGAAACCAAAGAATGATATAACCCACTTCAATCATTGACAGTGAAGTGGTCAGCAGTCGATGATTTTAACTCTAACATTCTCGTTTTGAAGGGTTCCGACGGCCTAAGTTATGTCCGGTCACTGTCTACAAATTTCGAAGTCGACTTTGACTCCTTCAAAATGAATGTTTTGTCACTTAATCACAAATTTGTTCGATGCACCATTGTCCTTGCTGCTCTACAAAACATTCATCGAATTTAGTTTATAAAATAAGACATTGGTTGTAGGGCTGCGTCAATTTCTAGAAGCTGCGGGTAATTTCTTACTTCAAAACCTCGCTTTTCCAATAAAATTTAACTTCAACACTTATAGGAAAGGTTTTGGCAAACCCTCCAAATGAATTTCAGCCTGCTCCTCTCCAAACCTAGTTCAAAGCCCTACTTTTAAAATTCCTTTGAATTTCACTCAAGCAAAGGCCCTTCTTCAAATGCAGATTTGGATACTTCCAGCAACTTGCAAGTGCGCCCCTCTTAGCTCTGGCAACTTCAAATTTCAATCAGCAACAAATTAAACTCTAGCAATCAGCAAGTGCGCCCTTCTTGACTTCAACAATTCGCCAACACTTGCACTGGCAACTCAAGGCGTCCCTCTCAGCTCTTCTCAGACTTAGCAAAAATTTCGAACTTCAAGCCTCAACAATGCTTAGCAACACTCTCAAGAACTAGTCGACTTCTCCAGCTGTGAAAAGGAAGTGAGAAACTTCTTCATTTTATAGCCAAAAATCGAATTCTAGAAGGAGCCAATTTTAGCCAGTACATTTAATTTCCACTACTCCACTTCAAGAATTCGAATTTCCCTCTCTGGTGTTTCTGACACTTGTCTCTCGACGTCAGGAATCTTGTTCTTCTAAAAGTTCAACTTTGACTGGCATCTTTGAATTTATTTTTGAAAAATTTAATTTAAATTCATCTTTTTAATTCACCAGCCGGAACTCTGTCACTTGAATTCGAATTTAACTCTTCTTCAGCCTTGGAAAGTTCATCATCGAAGAATTCAAACAAAATCATCTAGGCAACTCACTTCAAATTCGAATCACTCGGAGAAATTCACTCTGAAAACACATTTTATTCACTCTGCCTTAGAGAATTTTAAATTTTCCCTTAGGAAAATTCACAATTTGAGCACTGATCAAATTCTTCACTGAAAAAGTATTGGCGAAGTGCGGAAGACTTGGAAATCCATCTATCATCGCAGATGTTCAGTACCCAGAAGAAAATTTTCTCCAGAATGCTTTGAATCCATGTGTACCCAACGAACGGGTTCATTTAATTTTTAAATTTTGAACCTTAGAAAAATATTAAATTCATTCTTCGCCCGTGATCATCCTGTGTTGCTCCAACTTGAAGAACTTGAATTCATCCTGCATTATCATCGTTCTGACTTCATCACTGAGAAAATTTGCTCGTGCTTCACGAAGGAAAATTTCACCACCTTGAGCTCTAGGCGTATTTTCTAAGGGAGAAAATATTTTTGCCTTAGAAAACATTTGAAGTCATCTCTTGGGAAAATTTTGCCTTAGAAAATTTTCACCTTAAAAATTTTATTCAATCCTGCCTGTGAGAAAAACACCAACTTCACTTAAAATTTTTTTATTCATGCCTAGCACAATTTATTTCTCATTCACCATTTGCATTTTACTTCACACTTGCAAGGCAATTTTATTTAAAATTCTAACGCCTTAGAAATATTTCATTTTTCTTCACTCAACATCTTAGGCGCATTTTGTGTCTGAAGGAAGATATTCATCTTGTGCTTAGAGGTCTTCATCACCTAGTACCTTCAACGCCTAGAATATTTAAATTCCTCCACCTTGGGCGCATTTAGCATATGTAGAAGGATATTTAACTTCACCACGCCTAGGCAATACATCCATCATCTTGCAATATTTTCTAACACACCACCTTGGGCGCATATTACTTGAAGAGGGGATTTAAAATCACGCCTTAGCATATTATCTTCACCACCTCACACATATTACCTTGGGCGCATCTTGCACTTGAAGAGGGATAACGCCTAGCATTTACCAAGCTCTCACCACGCCTTGAAGTATCTTTTACCCCACTTACCACCTTACATTCACTTTTTACACCCCAACTTGGGCGCATTTAGACATGCAAGAAGGATGACCCTTCGACTTCTCATTTTTGTCCTTATTTGACCTTGTTTGGGCGCATTCTGCCTATGGAGGAGGATGAAATATGTTGACTCCTTTGACTTGTTTGTCTTTTGGGCGCATTTCACCCCTTGAAGAGGATGGGTGCATTTGGAGGGGTGAGGAGGACGAGTTTAATACTTAGAAAATTTTCCAGCTTTCCTCCTTCAAGGTGGGCGCATTTTGCTATGCCCACAGGATAAACGTGTTGACCTTTCTTTGACTTTCTCCTCCTTGGGCGCATTTTGCCCCTGATGAAGGATAAACTTCATACTTAGAATTTTTTGTGCTTGGCATTGCCTTGAAGGCGCATTTAGGCTAGGCAGAGGGATGAAAAGGCGTTGACTTCCTTTGACTTTCTCTAGCTTGGGCGCATTTTGGCCATGGTGGAGGACGAGCTCAACACTCAGAAATTCTTCGATGCTTCTCCATCAACTTGGGCGCATTTTGCCATGGCAGCAGGACAAAGTTCTAGACTTAGAAATTTTTCCTCGTTTTCGCCAGCTTTTCATGCCCTGCTATTTATAGTAAGCCCTCTGAATTTGCATCTCTGAGGCTCAGAACGACTTGAAATTTTAAACATAGCATCCTCATGACCTTGTTGCTCTGTCGACACTGCCATTTTTAGTCAATCATTATATTTATGAAATATATATTTCCGAGGATGATTTGCGCCGTGCCAGTAAACAAGCTTAAGCTCTAGCAGCTTCTCCCAAATTCCTACTTCTGACTTTTGAAACGGGTATACCTTGATGCCGGGACGCTATGGTTTCACACCGGTTTTCTAAAAATTCTGACTTTTGACCCTCTTTCGTGCCCTAGTTGTTCCTTCAACTTCCTATTAATGCTTTGATATCCGCTTACTCTGCTTCGTAGTAATCGCGAATAGGCTTGTGACTGACGCCGAAGACTAAAAGTGCTCCAATGGAGTGATTATCTCCCATTTCCATGTCACACTACCGCTGGCCTTCCTTAAAACCTGGGTAATTAGAACTCATCCACATGCAAAAGAAACCCCGACATGCTAACTCTAAAAATAGCCTCTAAGGTCAATTTCGAAGTTGTCAGTTCTACTTTCGTATGCTAAGGCCTGCTATACATCTCGCAAAAAAACCCCGTGGGTATTGACCGTAAGTATAAAGAAAATCTCCCCAGATTCAACCCTGCAAATTTGTGCTTCTGGTCGAATTCGCTAAAAGGAAAGTGGTGCTGTCTATTTCAAACTCATAAATATCCCGAAGCTTCCAAATGCAGGATCACGGAATTTCAAAATAGCCGAATTTCCGGTAATTTTTACACTCACGTTAAAATAATAGTAAGTTCTCGAATCGGATGAAAATTCGTTAGAGCGTGGCTGGAAACATACCGACAATAAAAGCAAGCCTGCAATTTCGGCTCGGTTCCCATTCTGCTCCTGGAATTCATCACAGAAAGATGAACTCCTAATTCTTCGATCAATAATTTTCACGCTTTAAATTCACTCCATCAAAGAACCCTCGAAGGCGCATATCAAAGTAATTATATGTTGCAGTAGAGAGAGAGAGAGAAAAACCCAAGCCAAAAGACCGGAATGGAGCAAAAATTAGGGGGTCCCCATCTGAATGGGGCGATGTGTGAAAAGGTCACAACACGACTCAACAAAGCATCCAGAAGGAAGATCAAGCTATTTCTCTTTTGTTCCTTTGTGTGAAATAAGTTTGGAAATCTCTATATTACTAAATTCCCCACTTGATATAGCGCTCAGGGTTCATGTTAAGGAATTGAAGAATGATTGAGATAGCACTAAGTGCAGCAGTCAAGCATTTTCAATAAGCATGTAATCCACAACAAAATAATTTGGTAGATCATTGTAGAGGTAGAGCATTGTTGAAGAGCTGAGGAAAGTTCACAATGTCCCATAAGCATTGCACAACTGTTTGAAAAGGCCTACAATGCATTTGAAGGCTCAAATTGTGCAATTTGATTATAAATTTCACAAGATGAGTGGAGATGAGAAGGCATAGTCTTGCTTTTCCAGATTTTTCCATATTGGGTTTATCAAGGTTAAACTTTTATATTGATCTTTTTTTCATGTGTGCTTGGTTAATTTCTCATTATGCATGCTCACTAATTCAAGCACTCAAAGCAGGCATATACTTGACATGTTCAACTAATTACAACCATAGCTCTTGTTTACCACAGAAAGTAGGAGTAGATTTCACTCATATACAATCTAAAGTATCGACATTTTTCTTTATCACACCATTGTATTGTGATTTGGGAGAGTCAGATGTTGATAGTAGCACAAATGGGTGGGAAATGTGGTTAATAAGCAATGTAAACATGCATGTGAACGTGTACACAATTGCAAAATGCATCTAAGTAAATGGCAGCCATAGCTGTAGCAAACATGAAATTTGCAGAATTGTGTATGTTAATTAAAAATGTTTGAAAATTAGATCAGGACATTCCAGGTTGGTGAATTGTTCTTGGATCTATATTGATTGTGAATCAGTTGATATCAGTAAATGATGACTTCATCTTGGGACACCTCCAGATCAATTATTCTAGCAGTATAATCTTTAATTGTTTAAAAATTGATAGCTGAATGCTCACCTTCGGGAATTCACCAATATGTTGTGCTGTCAATATTGTTCTCTGCAATGTACTTGTCCATATCTGCAAAAAATGATATTTACAACACTTGGTGAATAAATCTTAACTTTTACTTCCATATGAGCACACCATTAAACTTAATATCAGATATTCACCAAACAAAATTGTTTTTCCAGGAGGAATGAAGTAAAAAGGCATACCATTAAAAATGAGTAAATTGGCACCAATAGCGACAAATCATATAAAGTCATTAGTAATTGCTGTTCGACTATCTATTTGCATTTTGGTGAATATTTTCCATTTTACATAGTACCCACCACTCTTTCTTGTCATAAAAACCTTCTACCAAAAAACTTGTTACTTTAACAGAAACACATAGGAAAGGCATTATGAGTAAATTAGTACAGAAACTCACACATGCAGTTCTTTCATATCTTAGTCGTTTGTTCACAAAATCTGCCAGTTTCATTGCATACTCTTCCCCAGCTTCACTGCATAAGATTGCAAAACATTACAACCAAAAATCATTTTCAACACATGGGTGTGAGCGCTTTCAATGTATTAAATGATGTTCTAAAATGCAACATATGAAGTGATCTATTTGATACTGCTGTTACATGTTATTTGCAATCTGAAAACTCATTGAAAATTCAGTCCAATAGCATACATAATGTGTAATGTCCCCTTCCTAGTCAGTATAGCTGGATTAGAGGTTAGCTTATCATTCTGATCCTCGTAGGCTGACAGAGGTGTGTAGAGGATCATTTGAGGCAGTTATCTGGTGTTCGGGAACATTACTCCTTCAGTTGATTCAGGTTGGGCCTTCGCAGACTCTTTCAGAGAGGTTTTTCAGATACTTACTATTTATAGTAAGTCAGCAGGCGGAAGCTGCTATTTTGGACAGGGCACCTGGTTTAGCTGATCAGCTCAGTATCAACCCGGTTTGATGTTTGGTTGAACAAACGGGAGTTATCAGAAGCATTTAATAATATTTGAAGGAATAATTAATTTGACTTTATATTATAAAGTCATTTTAATGAAGTATTAAAAGTTAATATTTAAGTGGCAAATTATAAAGTATTTTTAATACTTTATAATGAAGGGGAAAAATTAATATTTAATGAATTTAATATTCATTAAAATAAAAGGGATGCCATTTAATCAAATATTAGCCAAGTATTGAAAAGGGCGAATATTTAT
This sequence comes from Sequoia sempervirens, assembly GCA_007258455.2. NCBI lineage: Eukaryota > Viridiplantae > Streptophyta > Pinopsida > Cupressales > Cupressaceae > Sequoia > Sequoia sempervirens. The sequence continues at coordinate 16,828 of VDFB02277944.1, read as the reverse complement.
TATTAAATGCAATTTAATGGATTTAATGAGAAAAGTCGAATTATTGAGAGAGGCTATATATTCTTTCAAAGAGCAAATCGAACTTATGTGATTAATTATTTGAATTTGTTATCTTTTCTCTCTGAGAGCATTGGGGTTTGAGAAACCAGGGTTTCTGTAGATCAATAGGTTTTGAGGAACGTTCCCTCTTCAAGATATGACATACTGAGACTGTGAAATATCAGTTGAAGATTGTCAAACAGGTGACTTCATACAGGGGTTGCAGTTGTGCTTATTGAATCGATTCAGGAAGGGTTTGAAGAAGATTTCTTATCAGTTATTAGTGGCAACTTATCTGAGATCCATTTATAGGGTTCTGGCATTTTTCTTCTTGAGGCCGTACCATATTTATTGCTGTTGGCTGGGCCGTACTTTTCTGTACCAGCAAGGGCTGTACTTCTTCAACTGGAGAAAACGCCTTCACTTTTGGTCTTCTACCTTTTGCAACATGGACGCCTAGGGTTTCTGGAGATGTTTCGAGGTGGGAGATTGCTTCATATCTTTCAGCCGTACCATTTCAGTGTCTCCTTCTGGCGCCTGCAAGTTTAACCAGGTTTTTAATAAAATGATTGCTTCTTTGTCTGAATGCTTAAATATTGCAGTTGTAATCATCTGGGAAGATTAATAAATGGCCTGTCAACAAGATTCGATCTATGTTCTGTAGTTTGTATGCATCTATTATTTTATTTAAATTTTCCAGTCTTATTCTTGCAAAATCGCAAATTCTTCTTTTAGTGCAAAAATACCAAAAAATCACGAAACTCAGAAAACAAACAAAAATCTCAGTGTCATTGGTCAGTGTTTGGGTTGAGAGACACCTGGTCTCTTACATAATGTTTGACAAAATGTCCCATGTGTCAAATTAAAAATTAATTGAGCAAAATCGCAATAGAGATTGTTCCATTTGGGGTGGGACATTACATGTTCTTAGTGGACTATATTGAAGTAATGCAAGTCTGATTTTTAATTTTGAGCGATAAATATTGTAAATCAGACTTATTTACCAGTCAAATTATCATGATATTTACCTCTCTGAGATGTATTGCATTTAGAATGAATGTTCTTCACTACACATGTTATTTTATGCATTAAGTTTGATAAAATAGAATATTTATCAAACTGGAAAAACAATTGCAAAATTTCATACTCTCCTGGAAGGATCTTTACAGCAGAACTTCCAAACAATGAAGCTGAAATTCGGGGCAGCAGATGGTAAGAAGGTGGTTTTAAGGGGTATGTCCAATGGTTGGCCTAAGATTGTCTCTGCCAAAAGGATGGAAAGTATATTTAGGCATGGGGATGTAGCTCGGGCAGCAGAGTGCCTAATTACATCTAAGGAGTCTTTAGATAGCAGCCAGCCATATCACATAGGCATTCAATCATTGTTGGGCAAACATGACAGAGTTTTTGGAGAGATTCCCCTAGGGAGACCTCCTGATAGAGGTTACCCCTTGATGAAGGATGAAATAGAGAAGACCTCCTCATAGAGGTTATCCCCTGATCAAGGATGAAATAGAGGAGACCTCCTGATAGAGGTTTCGAACATAGTTTTGTCCTTCTTTAGCAAAGTTATCCTCACTAGATGAGAAGGAGCAATTGGTATTGGTTCTTGATGAGATTTTGGATGTCAGGGAGAGGAGATTGAGGAGCAAAGTGATCAAAGAATATTTGATCAGATGGAGAGACTTGCCTGTGGAGGATGCTATGTGGGAAAGAGAGCAGATTTTGCAGCATTCCAATCTGCAATTAATTGAAGGCAAGCAGTCTCGGGAAGGGAGGACTGTTATATCCCCTTCTCAATGATCGCTCCAAGTGGACTAATTAGCCTATTTAATTCATGTAGGCTATAGTCAGTGGAAGGAATTGGTTAATTTAATTATTTAATGTTGCCTAGTAGGAAAATGTATATTTATAAGGTGCTATTGAATAATTAAATTAAAAAGTGTTATAAAGTGACTTTGGGAAAATATTTAAAAAGAAACTTTATAAAGTCACTTTATTTTAGTTTATGTGCGAGAAAAGTTGTCATGTCCCCGAAACTTGTGACATCTAGAAGCAAAATTAAATAGCTAGCCATTTGATGCCTCATAATTCTGAGACAATATTACAATTATAAATATTGTAAGTAACATTGTAATAATTATAATATAATGAATATTAAAATATATAAAATATAAATATAAAATAATATTATATTGACAATTATGATAAATACAAATATTAATACTTATCTATAAGTCAATATTATAAATATATATAATAATAAATCTGAGTATTATAAATACTATTAATATATTTATCTACACTCAAAAGAAATCACAAAATATAATAAAGTAATCTAACCACTAAACATTGTTAATAATCTAACCACTGAATAGAATAAAGACAAAATAAAGATATCAAAGGGTGTGGAGAGCTCAAACATCATACCCATTCCCAAATAACACAAAACCTTTGGCCAAAGGGACACGACCCAAGGACATGGATCGGATATAAAGAGAAGTCAAAAGCAATCTAAAAGGCATCAATAAAGGAGTCATCATAAGGATTCGAATAAGACACTGCACTCGGGTGAATCCCAGGTTATTAAAGGCTGCGATCAGTAGGCTGCAAAAGCTACGATCTGTATGCATAGAATTATTATGTGTTTTCAACGATATTTTGGAAAGTAGGATTTAGAGTGTCTTCAGCATTGTTTCTTCCAAATGTAGTGTAGTCAGAATTTATAGGATAGATAAATAAATATGCGTACTGCTGTTGGTAATATAATCAGAAAATTATAGAAATATAAGAAATAGGTATATTGTTAATTTACTTATATATAGAAATAGATCAGTTTTAAATGAGTAAAGAGGTACTTATATATTTCTGAATAGAGAGAAGAATAAGTGGGGTGGAAAGATTAAAGGGAATAAGTTAATATATATGATCAGATATATGTAAAGTAATATATGATAATATATCTGATCAGATATGTGAAAGTAATATATGACATTATATATGATCAATGATATATAAAGAGATATATAATAGATATATATATATATTATATATAGAGTAACATATATGATATATGAAGTAATCTATATGGAGTAAATATATGAATATATATATATACATATATATATATATATATATGTATATATATCAATGGTTTATATATGATAGATGATGAAGTATATAAGTGTGAGGATTATATGGATATATATAGATGTATAAAATATATATAATGATATATGAGATATTCTATATTGATGTAAGATTGATATAATGTTATCTCACATTCATATATACTTCCCACAGAGAATAAATATTCATAATCTGTATAAGGAACAGATTATTACATATATTTATAAAACAATTAATATGCTGAGATGTAAGCCTGCATACCTTATACAAATCAATCATAAAGATTTATAATTTGCATCCTTAGGCCAAATAGCGGGAAAAAGTCTAAAGAGAACCTTATAGAAGTCTATTCATTAAGCAATTTTGTGTCATGAAATAGTCACTTAGGTAAAAATCGGGATGTCTCCTAGAAGGGGTCATTACAAAAGTGCAAGTCATATATAAAGTGGAAATTAGAGCTCATTTGCTTTATGCTTCCTTATTTTCTTTAATTGATATTTGGAGGAGCTCTTTAGAGTTCTTGGCTTTGGGGATGGAAACCCTAGGGCAACTGGTTTTGGTGGTGAGACTAATCCACCCTAGCTGGTCTGGTTGGGGAGATCATTCAGGTCTTTCATAGATAGTCGATATCGCCAAATTTGTGAGTCTCCTACAAATACAAATTTGTGGAGTAACGAAATATCATTTATATTGGAGGATGGGTTATAGGTAAGTTGGACGATTTGCATTGTAGATCATATTGTTGGCCTACTCAGATTGTGGTGACCAAGTTGTTGGTTGAATATATTTATTGGTGTCCATATTTCAGTCTGAATATTTGCATACAAGGAAGTCATGGATGTTGAAGAATTCAGTTGGGTGTGAGACTGCCATATTGTTTGCGATTTACATTTGCTGGCCAAGTGAGGAGGTTAGGTGCTAATGGTGTGAGGGTCGTATGCTTCATAACCCTACAAACACCCTTCATACTCAGTTGTGGCCTTTAGGAGGGTGCATGGGGAGTGTTGAGGCTCAGAAAAGGGGACGTGAGGGTTTGAACAAGAGGTCCGCAAGTATTGAGGGTGATGTCCAGCTTAGAAGGCAGCATAGAAGGGTTCGTGACTTCTTCATAAGGAGTGGCATCAAGTTTCAGAGGTTGTTCACTGTTAATATCTAGCCATGAAGGCACAAAGTGGTAACTATGCAAACATTTACAGGTCAGGTCTGATATAAATATAATTTGTTCATCGCAGTCTTATAAATCTGAGTATAAACATTGATTCAAGTTTTGCAAATATCACTGATATGATATATCTCAGTTTTAAACTATTTGTATGAGATTGTAATCTTGATTGTTGAATGTAACAACCTGGAAAGGTATATTTATTTATTGCAATTAGCTTCAATTAGTGTCATGTTATTTGTTTGAGAAAATGTTTACATATGTCAAACTGTGAAAATTGTTAAAAATTATCGTGCAAAAACAAGAGGGGATTTTAGAAAATAGGCCAATGGTCTTTGAACTGATTAGGCCTGAGAAGGGGACATTACAAAAGATGCTAAGAAACTTGTTATCCTGATCACGGACAATGTTCTTTAGTAACCCATGAAGTCTGAACACCCCTCTAAAGAACAACATTGCAAATTGAGGTGCCTTGTACTTTGATGATATGGCAAAGAAATGTGTATATTTGGTCAACCTATAAACTACCACATAGATATAATCTCTACGCTGCACTCTAGGAAGACCTATAATAAAATTCATCGATATACTTTTCCCATTTTTGCTCTACGATGGGTAAAGGCTACAATAGATACGTTGGAAAGTATGCTCTAACTTGTTCTGCTGACAAGTCATACACTCATGAACATGATGCAAGACATCATCTTTGAAACCCTTCCATGAGAATCTCTCTCTAATCTATTGGTAGGATTTGAAATGACTCAGATGTCTTGCAAAGCAGTGTCATGAATGGCCCTCAAAATCTTCATCTTCGACTTCGATTCAAGCACCAAAGAAATTGTCTTTGTAGTAAATGATGTCATCTACCACCTTGTACCTGTCATCCTAAATCTTGCCATCCATCAACTTGCATGCAAAAGTATTTCTAGAATACTCAACTAAGAGATGAGCCTTTTGTTGTGACCTTTTCACACATCACCCCATTCAAAATGGGGACCCCCCTAATTTTTGCTTCATTCCCGTCTTTTGGATTTGGTCTTGTGTCTCTCTCTCTCTATTCTGTCTACCTTTTCTGATGATGTACCTTTCTTTTGTCCTGGTTTGGAATTTTGGTTAAGTCTGGAGAGCGTCTTGATGATTTAGGGCTTACAACCTTCAAGCTACTTTGAGGTCAAATTGAGTTGGCTAATTGACATCTGAGCTTAACATTGCTGTTAGGAGGCTTCTAGCAGGTTCCTAGCAAAATTCCATTGAATTTTGATAACTTACTATTTTTAGTAAGTACCAATTTGGGGCCTATTTTCTAGGGTTTTTCAAATTCTGACTGTTGCACTGCACTTAGAATACTTAGAACTCCTCACTTGCAAAATTTGAGCGCAAACGGAAAACTTGCTATTTTTAGCAGTCCTGACTTTGGAGGCTATTTTTAGGGTTTGCATGTGTTCTTTTTCAATGCTTGTCTGGAGAATCTTTTTGGGTTTTTCGAGACCTTCGCGATGGTATAACATGCAAGCCAAAATGATAACTTTCAACAATCTTGACTTCGGGAGCCATTTTTAGGGTTTGCATGTCTGATTTTTCGATGCATGTTAGGATATTCTTTATGGGTTTTTCGAGAGCTTCGCAACAATGTAACATGCAAAGCAAAGTTGATCATTTTTTAGGAACTTACTATTTTTAGCAAGTACTTAAAGCGCAATTGCAGCTCTTCTTTTGACCACGCATTTCATCCAACAATAGTCGCCAGCCTTCTTCATCGGCAGCGTTCCGTTCCCATCTTCAAATAGCGTTCAGCCCAAACAAAAGCCATTCCGGAGAGGGCACATGTCGAATAGGGCTTCCACCCTGTAATTCAAATGTGCAAAACTCTCTCAAATGGATGTATCCCAAATCCGATTTCAAGGAATTAACATCCAAAGTACCACCATTTCAGTGGAAAGTCACCGCAACGGTAGCTGTACTGGTTGGTGCCAAATGGGCAAGTGTGAATAGGACAGTTAGGTCATGAGGATCACGTTGAAAAAATCTCAAGTCAAATGGAGTTGCAAAAGTTCGAGAATCAAGCAGTTACTAAAAATAGTAAACAAGGGCGAGCAGGTTGAAAATTTGACTAAGTGTTTAGAAATTTTCTAAGGCATAAGAAATGAAAGTAGGTCCCCTTCAATGCGCCCTCAACTGGCAGGCACCACCCTTGAATGCGCCCCCAACTTGGAGAAATGGAAGCATGACCCCAAATGCGCCCATCAAGGTGAGATGACTTGAAAATTTATCTAAGTGTTTCAAAATGGAAGTAGAGGGTCCTAAATGCGCCCAAGGTAATGTGAAGACAAGAAAATTTTCTAAGTGTTGTGAAATGGAAGCTCAAGGCTTAAAATGCACCCAAGATGATGTGTTAAGTTGGGGAATTTCCAAGGCAATCAAACTAGAGGCTCCACCCCTAAAATGCGCCCTAGAAGAAGATGGATGCAAGTAAAAATTTTGTAAGTCTTGCAAAGTGGAAGTTGGACACCTCAAATGGAAGGAGACCCCTCCATATGCACCCAAAGTGGAATGGATGGAGGTGAAAAGCATCCTAAGGCGTGAACTCAAAGCAACACCCCCCATATGCGCCCAAGGTGAACAAGATGAGTAAGTTGGATGAAAATTTGCCTAAGGCATAGAAAAATGAAAGAAGACCTCCATATGTGCCCTTGAAGAAGATTCAAGAATTGTCTAAGGCGATGAAAATGGAACTACACCCCCTTAAATGCACCCAAGGGAGGAATACATGAGGAATTTCTAAGGCATTAAAGACATGAAATGAGAATACACCCCTCTACATGCGTCCTCAAGATGAAGTGAAACTTAAACATCAAGCTCCTAAGAAAAGATGGACAAGATAGGTGAATGGAATTGCTTAGGCAAGAGGATGAAAACATCAGGATGTTAAATGTGCCCAGGGTGAAAAGTTATGAAGGAGACAAAAGTTGTGCTAGAGAAAAATGATAAACACTATCAGGCCCAGAGATCAATCAAACCTTGGAAGTCAGAACATGGAAATCCGGTAAGTGAAAAGATTTTATATTATAAAGTGTTTTGATGCTCTTCTTTTTGTTTGTTTTGCAGGATAAACGCCGGGACCAAAGGGTGATGACTTGAGGTGATGGAACAAATACCCCAAGACAACATTACAACCTTGGAAAAGGAAAAGTTACATGTTGAAACTCCTCCATGATGTCTCATTTGCGCCCAAGCCACGAAGGGAGATGTTGGAAGAAATGGCTAAGTATTGAAATTTCTCCTTGAAGACCCAATATGCACCCAACTCGGGGAGGCATGTGATGGGGAAGAAATGATTGAGTCCAAGACAAGTGAATCCTTCAAGATCAGGATGGAAGTAAAGGTGAAGGCCCAGGCGTTAGTGAATGACAGAAGAATGGATTGAAGGATAAAGTAGAGGAATTCTTCTCTCGAGTGAAGTCCTTCCCCGACATTGATCTAGAAAGTGTTTTCCAACATACTTCACCCAACCTAAAATACACTGGCAGCAAGGAGAAGAATCACCATCAAAGAAAAGAAAGAGGTAGCCGTCTTGGAGTTTGATTGAGAACGTGCCTGCCATATCAATTGAAGAATTAGATTGATAGAGTTTGTAGTCAAGGAGCAGAACAGTGGGAACGTGTCCTTGGACAAGAATCTTCTAGAAGATAGTGGGCATTAATTGCTCATAATGGTCAAAGGAAGAAAGTGGAAATCTCTGCTCATTTATTATCCCACTCTACTTTGTGGAAGTTTTTAGGGTTAGGGCTTATGTGGCTCAATCTAAGCCCTTCATTGTAATTGAATCTGAGCCGTCCATTGGATTTGGCCATCTATAAAAGGGGCATCCCCCCTAATTTGTAAATCATTAGAATAGGGAGATAGCATAGCATAGATAGCATAGATTGATAGCTTAGATTGAAGAGGAAGGAAAGTTTTCCATTGAATGCTTTGTAAGAAGTTGTTGTGAACACTTTCATAATAAAAAGAGTTATCATTGATGGTGGTTTCATCTTTTGTTGTGAGTAGCTAGCGAGGCTTCTTCATCCTTCTAATTCGCAATAGAATCTTAAAGTAGCTTAGAGTAATGTAGATTTCATTTCATGCAAATAGATGATAGTTGTGGAATGTGGTGTTTAATTTGAGCAAGCTTCGCTTATTGATGCCACTAGCGGGCTCATTGATGGTGCATTCGCCTTGCGTGGTGAACTGGAACATTGCGGACTTAACTTCGATTATGGTTTATGTGTTGACATGCGTCGTTGTGATGGTGTCCTCATATTGAATTGTGATCTAAATACTTTTAGTTACTCCCCTTGAAGATTGCACCGGTTTTGTGGAAGTTGTCTGAAGTGAGGCAAAGCAGAGCATGGTTGAAGTTTGCAAGAGTTGATCTCCACGTCCCGCCTTTAGAGTAAATCATAGCATTTCTAATCGTTGCAGCCATTGAAATTCCACACTTTTGTGGTTAGTATTAGGAAACTTGCACTTACTTGGAAAATCCTTTGAACTATATGAAAACCCTTTAATCTGCTGTCTGTTGCTGAACAATTGCGTAAGTCCCCTCGTGATACCAGCAAATCACAACGAACCAACTGAGACTATCGATAGCATTGAAGGAACCTTGGAGTTGAACGCATGAACTTTCTCGCAATCTTAGCATGTTGGATACTTTGATTAAGAGAGAATAGAGACGCCGTTGGTAACTTTATTTTGCTGTTTGGTGCAGTCACAAAACAGACATCAACAGGAATTGGCGCTAGGAGGGCTACTGAAGAAGGAAAACAGCTATAGCATACAAGTAGGAAGGGTTTTGTTACAAAGAATTTTGTTGGAGAAGAGTATATCATGAATCAAGATGGTGCTACTGCATAGAGAGATATTTGCTGCGTACCAATTCCGACCTTCAAACGGTCGCATCAAGTATATTATTACTTTGTGACCGGAAGTCACCCTGCTACAGCTTTTAACGAAGAGAGCTACGCCAGAAGGCGCTAACCCGCTTTCAGGTTAGGAGGAAGAAGAAGAAAAAGCTATTCGAATTCAAGTTGCCATTGAAAGAGATTTGCTGAATCAGAGACTGCCACTCACTCCCGCACGCCGCCAATAGAAGAAGCTGCTACATCCTGGATCGTATTAGTTCGTTTTTGCCATACAAGCTTAAAAGAATCTTGAGGTCTACACCTAGTTCATCCAAAGATTTTGTGGAGTTAGAGCTAGCTACGAGAGCGAAGAAGAAGAAAGATATTTGATCAAGCAAAGAAGTTCAGTCAAGCGAGGAAGTTTCATCGAACGAAGAAGTTCAGTCAAGCGAAGAAAGCGGAGAAGAAATTTCTAGCTTATTCAGAACTCCACCCAATGCTTCAAGGTTTGCTCAACCGAGACAAGTGCAACCTACTGTTCCAGTGATTATCCAGCAATAACAACCCGGCCAACAACAACTACCAATTCAAGCTATTGTACACCAATAGCAGCTAGCCCAAGTAATTGTATATCAGCGACGACAACCAGTTCAAGCTATGGCTCAACTAGGAGGTCAACCCGCTCCAAATGGTGCTACGTGGTTGGTCACCAACCCGTCTCTGCTAGAGTTTGTTGGTTATCATGACATGCCGAAGAATCCGAAAAATTTATGTTCTAAGTTTCATGTCAATGATGTAAACCGCACTACCGAAGACCACATCAAGATATTTGAAGACCACTTGCGCAATAGACAGATTGCGTATGCAAACGTGGCTTGCAGGCTGTTTCCATATTCCTTGGGAGAAGAGGCCCACTATTGGTTTATTCACTTACCAATCGGATCAATAAGATTATGGGAACAAATGAAAGACACCTTCATCGGGAAGTTTGGCATACCTATCACTCCCGTAGAGCTTTATCGTCAGTTTGTAGAAGTGAGAAGGCAGGATAGAGAACCAATTCACGCATTCAACAATAGGTTTCAAAAGGCTCTCACAAGGTTACGTGATCCTTATGTTGTTGTTGATGCTAGGGAGAATTATTATTCAGCCTTGGACCCTTTGATCACAATGTTCGTAAGGTAGGCTCACCCTGCTCCCGCTAACATAAACCAAGCCTATGCCAAAGCTGTTGAACTAAGCCAGAACATGGGGCAAAACATAACTGGGCCCTCACTATATACAGGCTTGATTACAACAAAAAGTCAAATGCAAACACTCGACTCGGCATGGAATCAACAAGTTCCAACATTAAATCCAATTCCTCAGCCGGCTTACCAAGTACAAGTGCCATCTAATCAGTTAGTTCTCCATCCTAGGACGCCCTTGTCCCAGACTCAAGCAATGCAGCCCGTTTATGTCCAGAACACAGTGCCACCAACAAGAACTCAAGAGGAGAAAGATGAAATGAAAGATTTAGTAGAGCAAATGAAAAGGCTGTCAACTGAGGTGACTTACCTCAGAAATTAGAATAATTAGATGCAGTCCATGCTAAAAAGTTATCAAGCGCATCAAGGTACTAATCGAGGATATCAGAATAATCCTCCCAGCCATCAAGATACCCATAAGGGATACAATCATGAAAACAGTCATGGGTATAGGAATAATAATCAAGGATTTCAAAAGAGGTCCTGGAATACAGGGCCAAACAATGGAGGTGTTCTGTTGCCGTTAGACAATCTGCCACCTCCAGATAACCGTCCTGCAGATAGAGTTTATCTTGCTGAAGCCGCCATGTCAGGATGGTGTAGATTACATAACACTAATCAGCATTCTGAGCTCCAGTGCTGTGAATTTCAAGTTGTAGCTGATATTTTCAGAGGAGAGGTGAAGAATACGGAAGCCACGGAAAACCCTCCAGTTTCAAGATATGAAATAGTCCCAGTATCTCGGTATGATCAGGCATTAATTCTCGAAGATTTCAATTTCCCGCCTGAGTTTCAAAGTTACACGCCCCCACCAGTTAATCACAAGTTCCCGCCAGCTTTGGCAAATGGTCCCGTGGGGACGCCAGAATTTCAAGCTCCTTCAGAGGCTCATGCCACGTACGCATCACCAGAAGAGCCTCTTAGAAAGGGTGGTTATATTTTTCCACCTCTCAACAACAATGTCTTAGTAGAAGGAAGAAGAGAGGTATAGGTGTTCCAATCATCTGGAGGAGGAGCCCAAAAGTTTAACAGAGGAACTATCATCAGAGGGAACCTCTGACGCCGTCAGTACCTCCAAACAATTTCACAACTCCACCACATCCGAATGCGAGTAACAATCCGAGTTTACCAAAAAATTCTCTAGAGTACAGATAGGAGAGTGCAATGCAAAATAGAAATGGACAACAAATGACGCAACAACCTACTCAACAAACTACGCAACAACTTGCTCATCAAGTCAAATGCCCACAAAAGGAGAATCTTCCCAGAGAGGATGTGAAAAGACTCAACTCTTATGTACTAGAAGAATTTAAAAGGATGAAAGTTAGTCTTCCCTTGCATGAGTTGATGAAGATCTCAGAGGTCAGAGATACCATTCTGGGAAGTTTGTATGAAACGCCTGTTGTGAGGAACACTTCTCAAGAAGTACGTAGTGCACCAGGAAATCCTTCGGTCAATACATAGTCCCGTGCTGCGTAGAACACAAATGTGGTAGAAGGGATGCCTTAGACATCATTTAGCGCTTGGGAGACTCAACAATAGTCTCAAGGTTTTGTTGGCATAGTACAAGATGCTTCAAACACGTCCGAAAAACTAAAGACTGAAGATAAGGGGAGGGTTCAACCCGATGTTCCTGAGGGGAAAAAGCAAAAGCAAAAGCAAAAGCAAGAGCAAAAGAAGAATTTAAAGGAGGTTGCCCAAGACGATCAGATTCAATTGGATAGAAAAGACGAAAAGAAGAATATTGTAACAGACGAAAGAAGAAAGCCAATAATTTTCTATTAGGGGAAGGATGAACCAGCCCCGTTCCTGGTTTCAATCAGGATTTTTGGAAAGTTATTACACAACTATTTGATTGATTCCGGAGCGTCCAACAATGTCATGCCCTTCAAGGTATGCGGAAGGTTGGGCTTAGTTCCACACCAGACTACCAAGAAAGTGACTTAGCTAGACAAAACTAAAGTTCCAGTTGTCAGAGAGTTGAATAACATTCATATGTAGCTGGCAGCGGATCAAAGAATTTAGAGTTGCATCGACATGTCAGTGGTCGACATACCTGATGGTTATGGCATACTGTTAAGTAGAGATTCGTCAAGGAAGTCGAATGGGTATATTGCTACAGACTTCTCCCACATGTGGTTACCATGGAGAGGAGTTCCAAATCAGATTAAGGTTGAGAGCACGCCACGACTTAGATTAATGATCACTGAGTATGGCGAAGATAACGAAACTATGTTTATGGAAACTGAGTTGGGCTCGTACAGGCTCGTCAAGCAAGAAGTTTTGATGTTGGAAAGTTCAAACAAAGGAAAGTTTTTAGAGGATGCACCACCGTCCACTAAAGTTTTGATTGAGAGTGATTCAAGTGAGAATGAAGGCGAAGGAATGTTTGAAAACTTCAGGGATTTTGTTCTGAGAAGTGTGAAGCAAGAAGTTGAATTGGGAAAGGATGCCTCTATCAAGAATCTGCTACTTCCCAATTGGTGTAGAATTCATGAGGCATTCCATTCAGAAGTTACCTGTGCCATGTGCAAAGTTGCCTTAAAGAAAGTTTCAAAGCTCGTTCCACAAGCCTCCGTACAAGGAAAATGTCAAGAGGATAATGAAGGAGAAGATGTTTCTATAGAGGAATTTGTAAAAGGAGAAGATCCAGCCAATGGTCAAAGAGAACATTTCACAGTCAAGTGGACAAAAGGATACACATGCCCAGTCCTCCATGGGTAATTAGGTATGGACCTTAAGGTTCGATGGATCAAAGTCAAAGAAGGGGAATGGAGCAGGATTTGAGCTAATTGGCCCAACCGGCGAGGCATATTTGGGTGCCTACAAACTCCAATTCTCATGTACCAATAATGTCATAGAGTATGAATCCTTGATTCATGGTTTGATCCTTGCAATTCAAAATGGAGCTAAGATTGTGCACACCTTTGGAAACTCGGACATAGTAGTTAGACAAGTGAGGAAACAGTATGCTTGTCACGACAAGAGGCTCAATCGTTATCGCAACAGAGTTTGGGACCTCATAGAGAGCTTTGATGCATTCAATATTAAGCAAGTTTACCGGTCAAAGAACCTCGTTGCTAATTCTCTTGCACAAGCAGCTAGTTCCTTGGAGCCTTTGGCTATGGAAGGACTAAAAAAGTTTACAGTTGAATTAGTCTCGACGCCTTCAATCCTAGATAACATAAAAAAATTTCAAGTGTTAGATGATGATAAACAAATTCTGAATTTTCTAACGTGCTTCGGAGTGTTCGAAGCACAGATTATTGATGAAGAGGAAATTGAGGAAGCGGAATTTGATACTGAACGGATCCTGAATTTGAAGATAAATGTTATTCCGAGAGGTATGGTTGAGTTAGAAAGACTCTTTGATCCCGACAGATGAAGTAGTAACCAAAGCACCTAAGGAAATGATTGCGAGGCCGTCAACTTGGGGACAGATGTGTTGTCCCTAATTTTTGACTTGCCAAAAATTGGGATAACCTATTAAAATTTTGATAAAATTTGAATATTTTCTCTTATAAGGCACGTTTTACGAGGTGCAAAGGTTAGAAAATCTCAATTTTAGGTCTATAGTCCTTTGGGTTAGCACTTTTTATTCACTCTTGTGCGTTTTCGTGAAATTCTGAGTCATTTTTAGTGTGTTTTTGGTCAATTTCGGGTTTTTCTGACTTTACTGCAAGTAGGAGTTTTTGAGCTTGACTGCAAGTCAATAATAGGAACTTTTTGTGTCTATTGCAAGTCACTTTGTTTTTATTTTCTCTTTTTAAAAAATCCTTTTTAGGAACTTTTTGAATAACTTGCAAGTGTAGGAACTTTTTAAGTTCTTTGCAAGTTACTTTTCCACTTAAGTTACTTGTAATGACTCTTCAAAGTTCTGATTTCACTTAAAGCACTTGTAACTACTCTAAAAAGTTCCGATTTTATTTATTTTTACTTGCAATGACTCTTAAAAAGCCCAATTTTAATAAAGAACACTTGCAAATTCTCATGAAAAACCCGATTTTCATTAAAGTCACTTGTTTTTGGCATTCAAAGTTCCGATTTCACTTTAAATCACTTGCAAATGCTTAAAAAAGGTCCGACTTCTTTTATTTTTACTTGTTTTTGCTCATAAAAAACCCGATTTCTGAAAAATTAACTTGTAAAGTGCTCTCAAAAGCCTGATTTTAAAAGAGGTCGATTCATTTCACTTGTAATAAGCTTTCAAAAACCCGACATCATCCATCAAAGGAGCTGTTCGTGTTCTAGTTCGCTTGTTTACCTTATTCCATGGAGATTTCATAAATTTACAAGCTGAAAAATCGGATTCTCAGCTGTAAATAATCAAGTCTTCTTTTTATTTTCTGAGTTTGTGAGGCACCTAGGGTTTTCTTCTTCGTTTTTCTTCCCATTTTCGGGTATGTTGCTTATTTCTTTATTTCTTTTTTTAAACTATAACATTTTCTAATATTAGATTTCTTTTTAATCACCATTGTATGAAAAACGTGATTTGCATTCACACGCCGTGACCTTGATTCCAACGTTTTTCTTTAATGAAGAAAGCGTCTTGTATTAAAACGCGTTTTTCATTATTGAGAACGGATTCTCTTCATTTTAAAAAAAGGATGTTTTTCATCCATTTCTTCCCTTCATTCATTCGCCCATTTCATACGTTTTCAGCTGAGAACTATAGGGAAACGTGTTTCATATTCTTTGAACATTTTCATTCGCCATCATCTTCCATTCATTCATCCCATTCGCATTCCATTTTCGCCCTCTATTTATCCTATATTCCCTTGCCTTCATTTCAAAACACATTCATTCATTCAAATGCCATTCAATAAGAAACGTATTTCTTGACTGCAAAACGTGTTTCCTATTCTTTGAATATTTCATCCGCCATACATTTTCATCTTCCCTTCATTTATTAAATTCACATTTCATTCCATCTCATTACCATTTTCTAGAAAAAGAAGAAAAGAATAAAAATGCCCTAGAAAGCAAATCGGGATTTTTCCAATCAATTGCAAGTAAGGCATTTTTGTCTAAAATGCAACTACAAGTTAGCACAAGGAAATAAACTTGCAATGGCTTCTAAAAAATCCCTATGTCACTGTTTACTTGCTTTCATCCTTCCAAAACCCGAAATTCACTTGTGAGCCCATTTTTGCATCAATTTATTCCTTCCCTTGTCAGTCTTGTTTACACATATGATCTATCAAACTAACAAATCAAGGCATGGGCATTGTTTTATAACAATTTCATCTTGAATAAGGTGTTATGGGTTCTTCATCAGTGAACAAAAGAAGAAGAGATACAGCAGTAATTCATGGAGCAGCCCGAAGGTCAATAATCCTCATGAAACCATCTAGGGACAAAGTAAATCAAGCATGGAAAAAGAACGCAACGAAGAGAAGAACTTCCTTCCTAAAGAAATGATACTACTCCAAGCCTGTGATAAGGTTGAAGTTCGCCAAGGACACAAAGATCATTAAGAATACAAATTCCCGTTCCAAGTTCAAGATGTCTTCACCAATCCTGAATACTTCAAGTTCTACAATCCTGAAGCAGCATGAAGATCATCGCAGATGAAGGATGATGTAGTTAGGGTCATATCTTGGACACTTAGAATAATTTCAATTATGCATTTGTAATTTTGTTTTGACAAATTACATGTAAAGTCAGAAATTGTAATGGCAAGTAGCCATGCTACTCGCATTATTGAAGATTGTAATTACTTGTAATCAAATTACAAGTCAAGATAAATTAGGATTGTAATTTGGAATAAGTCAATTGCAAGTAGTTGGTGGTTGAGAGAATTTCTCAAGTTAGTTGGGATCCTCCCACCTTTTTCTCATGACCTCTCTCCTATAAATACTTGAGAGGGTCCTTTGTAATTTTGGTATCTTTTTGGCAAGCAAGAAAATTTTGCAGAAATTTGTACTCATAAAGACTTTGAGCTTTATAGTTATAAGTTGATCTTTTTCAAGTAATATCAAAGAGTTACAGATTTCAGACTTTGTGTTGAAATCCTACTTTGCATCCATTGTGTTCTTATGTCATTTTGGAGCATTACTTTGTGATTATTTGAAGATTGTGGAAGTTTGCTAGGGAGAGCTTCAATTGAAATATTTTCAGACTTTGTGCTGTCAATGTTGAAGATTGAATTCATAATTTAGAAGTTAAGAAGAATTGCAAGTCTTTGTGCTCGTAACGATTCCCATTCATAGTAGTTAATAGATACATCATACTTGCAAACTTTGTGTTGTTTTATGCTGTATATTATTATTAGAATTATCTTTCAAAAGGGTAGATAGGATTGCAGATTTTCAAGACTTTGCGCTTGAGGTTGTTTTCTCGTCCCGAAGGAAGTGACAAAAGTCTTTGAG